>VXAU01003500.1:88338-101281 GCA_013399695.1 Formicarius rufipectus | reverse complement strand
AATTTTTTACATTGGTTTTCTATCTTTTAATTTCACTGCTGATGTATTTCCATAGTTTATGCAGATATTTAATGCTTTCATCTCCCCTCCTCAAGTCTTTTTTTCTTCTTTAGAAATGCGAAATAGAAATTTAATTTTTACAGAAATCATTATTGTAAAATCAATCACGAAAGCTGCATTTAATTTTATGCCTGAGGCATAAGAGGAGTCTTTTTATAAAAAACAAACAAACATAACTGTGAATAATTGCTTTGATAGAACAGAAACATCCTTTTAAATTACCTCTATGTAACAATTACCTATCCATTCACTGTATGGAATAAATGCACATATTTATGTGTAAAATAGCTAGTGTAATTAAAATGGTATCCGTTTTTCATTCCATGTGATTTGCAAGTCTCCATATGTCACAATTCTAAAAGACATTCTTGACAATGTTAGAGGTCCCCTGAACGCTATCTGCAAGAGATATTATCCAATGTCATAAATATCTTGTGCAACACATAAATAATTTGTCTTTCAAACAAAGTATAAGTTCTTCCTTACACTTCAAATTTGGACAATTTAAACTTCCATATTACTGTTGAATCCAAGTTAGAGTGTATTTATACTTGTCTTATGAATTTTTCTCCTAAGCAAAGGGAAAAAGGAGGTCTCAGCAACTATTTAATAAATTACTGTAGAACAGTAATGCTATTACTGAAATAATTCCCATCATGAAAACAGTCTTAAAAATGTCTTCAGATTCTCTTACACTTCCAGTACATTAACTTGAAAGAGATCCCCTAGACTGCACATAACAAATTTTAGTTTTCTTTTTCTGTTTCCTATGTAGAAATATGTTTCATTTGCATGTCTTTAAAAAATAGCATAAACAATCAACTTAGTCACAAAAAACTCTGGGACAAAAAAGTCCATGACTTACTAAAATACAGCAAAAACTAACATCTAGATTGTCAATCTGTGTTAATCAGGATAGCTTCACTGAGGACCAATTTACGCTAGCTAAGAATTCAGCCTTAGATTTAAGGATCTCATGGGTAATGAAGCAGAAAGATGGGTTTACAAGATCAGCAGCGAGGAAGCAGAAGAAAACTAGAGAGAAACAAATATTCTGGCAGCAATCCAGCTTTCATAACTGAACTGATGTTCAATTACTGTGAAATGTTTTATGGAAATAAATGTTAGTTCTACATGAATCCCAAATGAGTTTATTACAGTTTATACTATTAAAATGATTAAAGTGTTACCAATATGTCAAACAACTGTGATTGCAGTTCCATAAACAGTGTTTAATATCCATCAGAGATAAACAAAAAAAAATCTGTAATAACTAAACATAATGATGGGTCTAAGTAATTTGAAATTACGGCATTGTTGATAATGTTAATGAGCCTTTAAAAATAAATTAACATGATGGAATGTATAAAAGACATTAGAACACCTAAAGGCTACTTAAATACCACAAAACTACTCTATGCTTTATATAATCAGAGCAGGATAAAACCATTCACTTGTTTTCATTTTACCTTTTTTCTCAAATCGACAAAATGTTTATGAACACATTACTTTGCTTAGAATTTTTTAATTAGTACAGTACTTAAAACATGGAATTCAGTCACTATTTTCAGATCCCTAAATGACAGCTAAAAAAAAACCCCTAACAATGAAGTACTTAACTAATATATATTATTAATAAATACCATTTCATCAGGGGAAACCATGAAACTATGTGAACCTTTTCAACCTGAATATTTCCAAGGGCCTTCTCCAATGGAGAATAACACATTTTTATTAGAGCATAATGTGCAATTTTATTAGCAAATATATTTATGAAGAACTTGTACAGGTACCACGGTCAGTGTTGCAATTTTCCTAAATGGAAAAGGTTTCACTTAAAACGCATGCACATACACAGAACTTAGTCATAGATTTTAAACATTGTACATCCATGGAGTTAACACTTTAAGCAGCATCAGGAGGACAACATCTACACATGAGATGGTGCTACTCATACTATACTTTCTAAGATCCATATTTCTCAGGAAATCTGACAGTTTCCTACCTCATTTGGAGCTATGTAAATTTTAATACCATCTTTGCAGTTTGAGTGGAGAATTAACAGTGAGCGTCTAGGACATATGTATATACACACACACACTGGTCAGAATTAAATAGCTATATATTCACCTTGAGGAAGAAAAATTTTTATATAATCTGTGAGAAAAACACAGCTAACTGGCTACTAGTAATAGTAACTATGCATTTAATTTAGTGTCCTTTTTTCCCCCTTTCATTTCAGCTTTAGTCAGTAGAAATAATCCAAGTGCTCTGACAAAGAAATGCACATATTTCTCAGCCACCTGATGGATTCATTACCTTTAGCAGCAATCTCTTGTGGAACAAAATTTTCTAGTTCTGTGCTCCAACCACTGCTTAGAAGATTACTTTCTTGCAGCTTTTACTTCCATCATTAACAAGTACTGTAATTTTTTCTTCTTGATCTACATTTTTTATTTTATTCCACCATAGTTTCTTTATAAATAGGCTTTTAAAAAATCCCACATAAGCAAGCATGGACTATTTTGCCCATTGCTGAAAGGAAGGTGGTGCTGAAATTTCTGAAATTCAGATGAGTATGTGACTAACAGAAAAAATGTACTTTTTTTAGACAATGACTTCTATGACTCTGCAAAAGTCACAGAAACAAAAGTGACATTAAACAGATGCTATTCTTTCAACAAAATTCACTTCCCACTCCATGAAAAGATCCAGTGCTCCCTTTAAACATGACATGCAGCCCACATGAGTAGAGAAGACAGAAGAATGTATCAGAAAGTTCCCACAGTCCTTGCGTGCCAGACTAGTCATGTCTAATTTCATTTCACAGTCAAATATAAAAAATTACTTAAGCGATACTGGAGATGGCTAAGGATTTAGATAAGAGAAGTTCTTGAGGTTGCTTGACTCAGACAGCAATGCCCACAATACAGAATAGCAACTGATGTTCCAGCACACCTATAGAACAGATGTAAAAGGGCTCATGTTCTCTGCTGGCATTGGTACCAACTGTGAAAGGTGGATTCCATGTCTAGTACCTTCTCCCATTTGCCCACTTATCTCACCTACTTCATACAGCATAAATTACATCTGTAGATTTTCCAGTCTCTACAGATCATTACAAGTTTGTTCAATAGGTGAGCGATAAAGAAACCATGAAAATTCCTTGAAGAAACATTACTAAGTGTAGGAGATAGTTTGCCAATGTGTCTGTCTGCATCCCTAGATTTTATGTCCTTTTATCAGGTTCTTTGTGCCACTTTTTGCAGAGATGTAATATGGAACTCTCAAATTGAGCAAACCAAAATACTGTATGTCTGAGCACTAGCAATGCCAAATTGTGCTGGAGATAAGTACTTCTGTTTCTAGAAAACATTCAGATTTGACCAGTACAAGCTATTTTTAAATGCAGAACACGTGCAACAGTCTTTCCCCCTCACTCAATGCTCTTCAAGTTTAAAATTGCCTTATTCTACAAGTGTAGTATACTGAAAGTGATTGCAAATTGCCAGAAGATTTCAAGTACAGTTCAAGAGCTGTTCAGGTATACCAAAAGCTCTGAAAACTGTTTTTCTTAGATCTGTATTTGCACACAATTTTTCCAAATTATATTCCAGAGTTGTTTCTTTTCTGATGAATTTAGAATAGATATTTTCTAGTTAAAGATATAGTTAGAACAGTATAGGGAGAAAAAAATTGTTTAGCCAAGGATTGTAGAAGGATGCAAAAAGTGACTTTGCAAAATTAAAAAGGATTTTCATGATTCAAAATATCCTTTAAAAAAAGCCTTTTCAAGGTAGTCATTTCATGACACATAGAGGAAAAACTTCACCATTTAAAATGAATTGCAATTGGAATAAAACCAAAATGTCTACTCCTCTCCCCTCTCTAGGGCTTTTATTCAAAATTATATTAGAAGAAAATGTTTCACTAAATGCAACATTTTTTTCCCCTAATCCCAGTAGCCACACTGTTAACACCAGCATTTTTGAAGCTGTGATTTTGATAATCTTTTAAATCACAACCTTGTTACTGACCCACCACAATATATTTTTGCCATTCTTAAAATACCATTGATATTTAAAAAACGAATAAGCAATCAAAATAATCCTCCATCCCACCATGGAGTAGAATTAATAATGCACACACAAAGAGAGAAAACTATGCAAAACCCCTATAACATGGACATTTGAATTCAAAGGTGGAGTCTGTACAGAGCTTTCTCGCATCTCATGGAACTACTATCCAAACTGGCCTCCACAATTGGATGTAGCCCAGTAAATCAAATTTTGGCACTGCAGGTAAAACTTCACAGACATTGTATAGAACCAACGGAACCAGATCTCAGGGCTGGAATGGTCTTACCATGG
Organism: Formicarius rufipectus; assembly: GCA_013399695.1. Classification (NCBI taxonomy): domain Eukaryota; kingdom Metazoa; phylum Chordata; class Aves; order Passeriformes; family Formicariidae; genus Formicarius; species Formicarius rufipectus. Next base: position 96,851 of record VXAU01003500.1, on the reverse strand, counting down.
CCCTGTCGCGGTCAGCCCAGACACACAACAGAATATCAAAGAAAGTCAGGCATAGAGTCCATAGATAAATCCCACAGAGATCTCTTTATTCATTGATATGTCGATCGATCGATTGAACCCTATAATCCTAGATACAGCTACAGATACAGAATATAGAATACAGAAGGATTAAGATACCTCTATTCTTCACACAGCTCCTTTTACCTCTAGTTTCTAAGTATACGTGCATTCACACCATTGGTGCTTACTACATATAAACAATCACTAATTGGCCGTAGTTCTAACCCTCTCTCTCTGTGCAACTTCACTGATCTCATTATTCCTTATCTCGTAACTTTCTCAGCTCGCTCAACACCTGCAAGTTATTTACAGTTCTCTAACTTAGGAATGTATCTTCCCAGGCACACAATTATCTCACCAAGGTTAAGTTCTCACAGACAGCCATGAGATCTGCAGGCCTGCTGCAGTCCCCAAGATGGCCCCAGCTGGGTTTAGCTGTGACAGTAGCTGGTAAGCGGGCAAGTGAGTGCTGCTGCCTCTGTAGGTACTGGTTACACCTGAGCTGAGGATGAAAAAGACCTCATCCTGTCTAGGCCACTCCTAAGGAACCAGCAGCAGCCATGTGTGAGCTCAGAGAGGTGCTTGAACAATTGCTGACTTTCCTTGGCTACCGAGGAGAGGAATCTGTGGTGGGAGGAGGGTACACCAAAAAAACCTGAGCAAGCTGAGCCTGAGCAGGAAAGGATCCTCAGCAACCCCACCATCCTGTGACTGTTCCTTGAAAGATGAGCAGTATCACCCTTGAGAGAGGATCATTCGCATATCTGAAATTTGTTTCACTTAATTTTCACGGAATATTCTGTGCTGAAAGGGACCTGCAAGGATCATTGAATCCAACTCTTAAGTAAATGGTCCATATGGGGATTGAATCCACAACCTTGGTGTTGATAACACCAAAATACCATGAACGTGAGCCAGACAAACACCAGATAAACAAGGTGCCTTCCCTTTCTCCAGTAATATTCTCAATGTAACAGTTCCTATTTCCTGCTCCATTTTCTCCTGATAATGTTTATTTATACTTCAACTGTGGTTTATCTTTCAAACTACTGGTTTTGAAAACAGCTCCAGGTAAAACAGCTATTAAAGGATAATATTCTTTTACATCCTCTGGTTTTGATCAGAAATAGCATTCTGCACCAAAGTCACCAATACAAGTATTAGAAATAAAAATAATAATCTATTTTTATTCAGTTTTTCTGATGGAAAATCATGAAGCAGAAGAATTTCCACTTGGATCTGATTCAAATTGTAAGTTAAAACAATATCAAAGAATTAGATGACAAGTAAGGCAAAGTCTCTATGCCTTAGAACATTAGAAAAACTAGCAGTTTACAATCATCTGGAACAAATTAACCTCTTTTTTTTTTCTTACACTTACGGGAAGGCCCAAAATAATATAGTAAATTTTGATGGGAGAGGAAATAAATCTCTTAAAAAAGATTAACAAAAAAAAAAAAAAAAGATTGCCAAGAAAATTGTTAAAAATTAAGCTTAAAATTGGACATCCAGAACAACCTTTTAAAATGCTAACTACTTGAATTGTTACATAGTATTCATAAAATTTTATTTCTTAAACTGACACAAGGAAATATAACAATTTAGAGTAATTATGGACAGAAAAATATTTTCTTGGCTTCCAGAATCATGGAATAATTTAAAGGAAAGATGGCAGGCACAAAATAACTGTACACAATTGTAGTAAGTTTCTCCACTGTGGAAACTGTTACTCAGTAGTAAATGGAAGTAAAAATTTTTTTTTGCCAAACAAATTTCAACTTTACATTTTATCATTTCAATAATTTTATTAACAAGATAATATTTTGCTCTCACAACTTTGAAAGCAGAACCATGTGAATTAACAGCTAATTCAAATTTTAAATTAATGAGTTTTACTGCACTGATTTATTTCCAATTTTCTTGAATGGTGTTTACTTTAAATAATCTTTCACATAATGCATAATCTTATAAGTCCCAATTGAGCAACAATGAAGTCTCATTAGTCTTTGCCACCTGATAATCATTCATGCTGCATTTTAAACAATCAACATAACTTGCTGCCTTGGGAAATTACTTTGGGATTATGTAAGAAATATGTGCCACCTTAAGCTGTACTTTATTCTTGTAAAGCATTTTATGCTAAAGAAGTTTTATTGGGCATATGAAAATGTTTTCTCAAAAATCTATTTTTTCTGCTAGGTGTGGGTTACTTCTCACATAAATTAAATCTTAACTGCTTACCTATGTCATACTGCTCTATTTAAAATCAGCATTTTTCACAGATGCGGTGATGTAGGTTTATTTATTTTAGTGGAACACTTCAAAGGAAGTCAAAAAAGGAGGGAAAATAAGTACATGCAGATGTTTTTCTCATGGAAGAAGTTCCACAGCACAAGGGTTTTTTTCAAGGGATTTCTTTTATTTTCCCCACACTTCATTGTAAAGTCATATTTCTGGCTTTTTGGCAGCAATTATAACAGAACCAAGCCCTCGTTTGTTGACCTGCTGATTAAACAATGCTAAAAATTAAAATGCAATCCCCCTCTGAGCAATGAGCCAGCAAAAATCTCATCTACCATTTAAGTGCTTCTTAGGACTCATTTTGAGACTAGATGGCAGCTAAGTGATCCGTATGTCTCCTTCTGCACAAATTAACCCTTAATGGAGGTTTTCATTCTACACAAAGATACATGTCCTACCCTTCAGTAACATACATTGTTTCATGTAGTTCACTAATTTTGCATTAGTTTTAGTACTACAGAGCCAGAACGTGTCTTCCAAATCTGGCCAAGGTCCTTCACTTAATGTGGAAAGAGAACTGTACCCATATGCAGTATCAACTCCCTGTAAATAGGCAAGGTGCTTCCTTCAGAATTAGAGAGCTGGTAGCAAGCAAATTTTACAGAGACAAAGCCAGAAGATTAATTGCTCTTTGGTATACTGCAGAAGTTATGTTATCAGGAAGAAGATTATGAAATGTTGGAAATTCACAAAACTTTTGAACAAAAGACGCTTTTAATTAAAGCTTGAATACTGTTTAAGATCACCTAAGATATGCTTATATCTTTGCAAGGGAAGCTTCAGGTGTAGACACCCTGAAGTTACTTATTTCATGGAGAGGGAGAGTGATACATGGTGCTTACAGAAGGGTCCCATTAGGAATCTTTTTCTCTCTTTTTTTTAAGCATTTGCTTTCCTGTACCTTGGGAGGGTATGAGCATCTGATCAAAAATATGGAATATAGGGCTTAGAAGAATAAAGCCTTGATCAACCAAAGAAAGATAACAATATAAACATAGGGGCTTTTAACTCTTGCCCCTGATTTTTTTTTTTCTTAAAAATATTAGATGAAAAAAAGAAAGCCCGAAGACAAGGATTCCCTCCTCCAAGATAGTCTAACTATACTTCTATCTTCCTTTATTCCCCTTTAGTTTAGATAAAGTTCTTGAAAAGTCTGAGCTTCTCAGTTTATTGCTTAAGAAAGATAGGAGACGGCTATTAAGCATGTTAAACTACTCTTAGCGGTGGGCGTTGGCCAAGTGGTGTAAGCTGCCGCCTAGAGCCGGCCCCTCCTCTGAGGACGCCGGTTCAAATCCTGAGGAACTCGCTGTCACCGTCCGAGCGTGCTTGGCCGTGGCAAAATGAACCTCAGGAGTAAAGGGGGTGGGGCCAGTTCCGCACACACTGCCTCACTTAAAAAATCCATTGCGCAGGCTTATCCCAAAATCTTCATTCGCGAAGTCCAGCCAACAACAACATAAACTGCTCTTTCAGTTTGCTTAAGTATTTATGTAAGGTTTTGACTGAAGTATTTATGAAATGGAAATTTCTGTAACCTCAAATACAGAATCATGTTCTCTGACCAAATGATATTTAGCACAAGCAAAACTGCAGCTGCTTTAACACAAAATAGAAAGACTCCAGTATTTTAAATCCAGTTAATTAGCTACTTCCTGGGCAAAATGATAACGTTGGATCAGATACCAGTCCAGTTTTTAACACCCTGCAAACTTCATCCTAAGAACACTGAAAGAATTCAGTCTCTTATTTAGACAAAAAGTTTTCAGACAGTAGTCTGAACTGTGATTCTTCAGTGGAAGGACATGCTTCCCTGTAGCCTGGGTCTGACATAACTTTTCTTACATAATTTTCTTCTGTAGAACCTAGGCAAGGTCTCACCTTAACATGCAGACTTTTAGGCGTTTCAGTCTTCAGGAGCTTACTCCAAAGACAGTATCACCACCTGTAACTACCAGAAAAGCATGCTATTCCATTAAAATCCAAAAAGTTTAGAATCCAGACAGAATATTTAAATTTGGATTTACTGATATATAGATTATTAGATTAAAACAAAACAAAACCAAACAGAAAAAAAAATTACCAGTTTGAAAACATGAAATACATAAAATAGAGAAAATTAGTAAGCATTAGTAAGCATTAGTAAGTTTGAAATTCACAGTTCACAGATCTCTCAGTCACCTTCAAGTCCTTATTTTTCTTTCACCAGATGTGTAGGTCCTCATCTCCTTCTCTGTCCCTAAATCTTAAAAAGCTGAAATTGAAGCTTCAGGATAGAGCTACCAGTACCACACAGGGGATCTGGAAATACTGAGATTTCAAGATCCCTATAGAATAGCTTGGAAACCTGACCTATTATTAGATATGCAAGATCATTAGTCCTGTGACAGGGACCTGGCAGGTTCAGGGAGCCTCAGCTCAATTCAATGACATTACCATTGTAGGGAACCTAAGCCACAGAGAACACACCAGAGTTCGATGACTCCACTCTCCTTCTTGAAAAGACTGCCTAAAGCTTTAAAAAACCCAGATATTCCAGGAAAACATGAGAACAGTTAGAAAGCCATTAGAATTCACTCTATTTTATTTTTAAATATATCCTTGCACAATCTTCTACAAGGATTCTGGTATATAGCCTTTATTTTCCCCAAATATGTTGACTAATTTAGACTGTGGGGAAGGATTTAAGAGTGGTACTCTGTTAACCAAGGAGAAGAATGTATCCATCCACAAATATGAAAAGACTAGCATGAGGATGACTCAGACAATGCAGGTGTTAAGGGTGTACACAGCTGCCGCCTCAGGCTAAGAGCTGAGTGTTCTTTCTTTGCTTTTACACACATCTGTGATAACTCCCCACGGGGAGGCATCAGTCCAATTCACACACATGTCCTGAAGATACTCACCTCTGCTGATGGCCATAACAGATCCACCTGTGCTGACATAACAGGCAGCCATAACATCTTTGAAATCATGAAGTACACTTGAAATGTTATGTGATCCAGTATTAATCATCTAGTGAAAAACTCCGCATTCCAGGGAGGTAACAGAATCATTTCCACCTACCCTGAGCCAAATAAAGACCACACTCAGACTTCACTTGGCAGATCTAGAGTTTCCTTTCCTCACTCCATGGGGCTCCTACCACCACCTTGGTAGACCAGGACAACAATCACCATTGGAGTTGCAGCAACTAGGTCCCATCACTGGATCTGGCAGGTGTCTTGTGGGTCCTTTCAGTCACTGGGGACTGCAACCATGCTCCAAGTGTCTGTGCTGTCACTTCAAACCATTCCTGTCAGACTTTAATGAGTAGGAGGAGGCCAGTCACAATCTCATTTTGAGTCCAGGGGGTGAGAGTTTGGGAATCTTCTGGTTAGCTTAACCCAGTTTTATCAATGTTGTTTCGCATTTTTTTTGGTAAAATGTTTTTTTTTCCCCACTTACATCTGCTGCTATTATCCATCCAAGGGTGATGAGGGAGCTGGTGAAAAAGCTTGCCAAGCCCCTCCCCATCATCTACCAACAGTCCTGGCTCTCTGGAGAGGTCCCAGATGATTGAAAGTTGGTAAATGACATGCCAATCCACAAAAAGGGCTTCAAGGAGGACCTGGAAAACTACAGGCCTGTCAGCCTGACCTCAGTGCCTGGCAAGGTTATGGAGCAAATCATCCTGAGTAAAATCACACAGCACCTAAAGGATGGACAAGAGACCAGACCTAGCCAGCACAGGTTTAGGAGGGGCAGGTCCTGTCTGACCAACTTTTTATGATAGGGTAACTTGCCTGGTGGATGAGGGGAAGGGTGTGGATGTGGTCTATCTGGACTTCAGCAAAGCCATCTCCCATAACACACTTCTGAAAAGTTGGTAGCCCATGGCTTGGAGAGGTGTGCTCTCTGCTGGGTTAGGAACTGGTTGGATGGTTGAGCCCAGAGAGTGCTGGTGAACAGGGCTGCATCCAGCTGGTGGCCGGTCACTGGTGGTGTCTCCCAGGGGTCAATGTTGGGCCCAGTTCTATTTAACATATTTATTAGTGATCTGAATGAGGGGATTGAGTCCATCATTAGCAAATTTTCAGATGACACCAAGTTGGGAGAGAGTGTCATCCTGATGGAAGGCAGGAGGGCTCTGCAGATGGACCTGGACAGGCTGAAGAGATGGGCTGATTCCAGTGGGATGTAGTTCAACAAGGCCAAGTGCCAGGTCCTGCATTTTGGCCACAGCAACCTCCTGCAGCGCTACAGGCTGGGGACAGAGTAGCTGGAGAGCAGCCAGGCAGAAATGGACCTGGGTGTGCTGATTGACAGGAGGCTCAACACAAGTCAGCAGTGTGCACAGGTGGCCAAGAAGGAACAGTGTGGCCATCAAAATGAGGGAAGTGATCCTTCCCCCATGTACTCAGCACTGGTGAGGACACACCTTGAGTATTGTGTTCAGCTCTGGGCCCCTCAGTTCAGGAAAGATCTTGAGCTGCTGGAACAGGTCCAGAGAAGAGCAAAGAGGCTGGTGAAGGGCCTGGAGCGCAAGTCTTGTGAGAAGAGGTTGAGGGAGCTGGAGTTGTTCAGTCTGGAGAGGGCTCAGGGGTACAACTCCCTGACAGGAGGTTGTAGCCAGGTGAGGGCTGGTCTGCTCTCCCAGGCAACCAGCAATAGGACAAGAGGGCATGGGCTTAAGCTCTGTCTGGGAATGTTTAGGCTGGATATTAGGAAGAAATTCTTAAAAAAGGAGTAATCAGGCACTGGAATGGCCTGCCCAGAGCAGTGGTGGATTCACTGTCCCTGGAGGTTTTTAAGATGAGACTGGATGTGGTGCTTAGTCCCATGATCTAGTAATCACAGTGGTACTGGATCAAGGGTTGGACTTCATGATCTTGGAGGTCTCTTTCAACTCTGTCGATTCTATGATTTGACCTCTCTCTCTCTGTTTTGAAGAGAACCAGGGTATTGAATAGGCAGAAGAAGACTTCCATCTGAGGTCTCCAACCCTCCAAATTGTCTCAAACCAAGACAAACTAGCTATGGTTTTGCAAGGCTTTTGAAATAAAAGTAATGAAAAGGATTTCACAACAAAAGTTTTGTTTTGCTGCACAGTTCCTTAATTAATTGTAGTCTTAATGATCTTTTCCTGGCCAGAGTTTCATCATTCCTGTCATTCCCATACTCTTAAACATTTGAAGAAAATTTTCAAAGAGCCAAGACCTTTTCTTGAAATGTCGTGTGAAAGAGGAAAAACTTGTTATACAAGAACTTGTGATTATTAATTGGCTTCACTTGTAATTAGTTAATGACTCAATTCAACTGTGATCAAAGCACGACAGCTAGATAATTCAGGACAGAAAATTGAGTTAATTTATTTAGATATTATACTACTTTCCTAATGACTTTATTTCAATGGAGTTTCAATTAGTTAATAAGTTATTTTACTCATTAGACCAACAAGATGTCTACTGGCAATTAACTTGTCACTCCTTGTGAAAACAGAATATATATTTTTCCAGAGGGAAATCCCTAAGATTTTTATTCCCGAGAATTTTTTTAAGTTTATGAAAATAGTAATTAAGCATTAAAGCTCAATGAACCAGCCCTTTAGTTTTTTTTTTTAGGGGACTCACTGACTAATTAAAATAAAAGTTACAAGTTTGTTGGTAGACCATTTAGTTTTCAGTTCTGCTTGCCAGCCATGGATTTCCCTTACCTACTCAAACACAGACTATGCACACTTTAAAAACAGACCACAAATCAGGAGCTTCAGTTTTTGTAATAAAGTCATTCTTCCAAGCAGCTAAATCATATCCCTGAGCAGTGCCAAAGACTTAGGAATAGTTAAAAAACATGAGCTACAGCAATTACTTTATTAGAATGTATCAGGCAGTTGAAGTCACTTCTTATTCTAATACAGGGAAAAGAGATATGCCTTCAATCAGTAATAGCTTTGTAGCTAACGAGTAAAAACTTTCCTCCACACAAAGCTGAGTATTTTTAACTTGTATATTACAAATTATTTTACCTTTCAAATTTGTTGCATGGTATCATGAGTTCTACTAGTAACATTCAAAATGATTGAGCAACTAGGCAACTACAGGCCTATATTAATGAAAAGAAATATATATCTTACTTACTGATACTTTTCATGGACACATTCCTTCAGAAGGGAG
>VXAU01003500.1:7614-88311 GCA_013399695.1 Formicarius rufipectus | reverse complement strand
AAAAAAAAGCCTGTTAGGACAAACACTCTTTACTTTCTCCCTACCAAGAGGATCATGCTCTGCAAGTATATTCCTCTAGTCAATTACTAGAAGAAAGGATCCAACCAACAAATGAGAAACAGACCCCCATTAATTCATGTGGGTTGGGCCACAATGAACAGTACTGGATTGTGAGCACTTGCAAAAGTCTGACCTTCATTCCTTCACTGTAGGTGTTTAACACTAATCCCTAATCACATAACATGGCATGTAGCAGTACATACTAAAATCTGACTTCCACAACAATTTTTCTTTGTACCCTGAGACTGCAACTCTGTCTCCCCATACCTATATATTGTATGAGCTGCTAGAGAGATTTATTATTTTACTTTTTAAACCAAGAACAATGATAGGTCTTCTAGCCTTTGTCTTGTTTTAGCTGTTCTCAGTGGTTCTTAAGCTCTTAAGTACTCATCCCTTATAACAAAATGCAGTTGTACAAAGCAAGGAAAGGGGAGGGTTTTGGCTGTGGCCTTGCAAACCTTGTTGCTTACAGCATAAGCAATTTAGATTACTCAGACATATGGACCCTCCAAAAGTCAGGCAGAATTGCTTACTGGGGAGAAACAGAATTAAATTATCCTTCTAAATGTATTTCCCAAGAGACAAGATCCCACAAACTTCATCAGCCTAGCGGAAGTACACAAGAGTGGGTCAAACCAGCTCAGAAGAAGAATAAGGAGCTTGACAGCCAGCACTACTGGGAAAGGCATATAGTCAGCTGTGGAGACAGCCAGGCTGACAGGTTTTTTTAATGCTTTGTTTCTAATGGTAGTCTGATAAAATAGGATAATGGAACAGAAATTCACATTCATAAAGTCATTCTCTGACTCACTGAACCCTTTTCTCTGTTATTTATAGTGAGAAAGAAGGTCAAATCAGAGAGGTTTCAGTTGATGAAGAAAAGCTGCAGGAAGGGTTTGCTTAATTCCAAGAGAGGGCAAGTTTCTTCTTGAAAGAAATTATTAGGCACATCCTTCTTAAGAAGTTCCCAACAAATCTGTTGTGCAAATGTAATCTTGCATAGATGATTATTGTTTTTTTTCTTCAACTCAGTATTTGACTTTTGGTTTTATTTTTTAAAATAAGTATTTTGGAGGAATTCTTTGGTTTTTACCCAAATAACAACACCACACCTCTGTGGGTTGAAGAAGACTTAGTTTTATTCATCCAATGGGAGAGTCATGGCAATCTGCCCCTTCTGCAGAAACAGTACTTCAGAAGAATTTCAGCAATTTTCAGGACGGTGAATTCAAATTGAGAGTCTTTCAGGTATCATAAGACTAAATTTTACCCTGGGGAGCCCAGTTCAGAGGCAAGTGCCATATGATCGCTGCTGTAACAATTTACAGGATGCTAATTCTGATTTACAGGATTGGCTTAGACTGGGATTAACATTCTCCTGTGAAATTCTTAATAACCATGTGCCTAAATATGTGCTTAACATCATCATGATGCTGTCCTCACACTTGACTGTGTGAGGTATTTACCACATTCTTCAAACCTTACTTAGTGCCTTACAGGACAGAAGTGAAAATTTAGCTTTTGGGATGAGATTATGGAGTTCAAATGATTAGTTGGGCTGGAGAAACCAAAACATCAACCAAAAAAGTCAAATCAAGTATCCTAAGGGATCCCCCAACATGGGGAAAAAATCTAATTCCTTGCTATCCTAGATACTTCTGTGGGAACTTTAAGATTTTAGGAACAGATAGTGTATTACTATTCCTGACTTTTAGACTCAACAACCCAGTATTAAGTGCCTAATTCCTCAGTGGTACCGGAGAAGTTTCAGATTCCCAGTTTTTGCATATGACATACCACAAACATTTCTTCCATGGGCAGTGCATATAAATGTATGCGCATCATCCTCCCATAAAACCATTATGGCCAAAAGGTCAATTAGTGGCTAATGCTAGCTAAGAGCAAAAAAGGGTAGGAGAAGAGAAAGAAAAAAGAAAGCTATTTCAATGCAGTACTAAAACTAATTTACTTGTATATACACGCTGGCTTTCTCTCTCCTGCTCAAAACCAAAACACTTCAGTCAGTCCTACAGATTTTTTTAAAGATAGGTAGTTAGAAGCAGGATTTTTGAACGTGGGCTTTCCAAACACTGAATTAGTATAATAGCTTATTTTCTCCTTGAGCTAAGGAGAGTCAGATCTAAACCTTTCCCTGTCTAGGTGATTCACTCTGCTACAGTCACTTTGAGGAAATCCAGTCCAGAAGCAAGGGTGTTCACCTTTGGAGAAGACTCCTTATACTTTGGAATACTAAAGTATATTATCTTAAAGCATAACTAAATAAGTCTGCACAGCATTCCTACAAAATCCAAGCCAGCTTGGAAGTGGTTGCCTCCATAAAAGGATCAGGTAACCCCATATTTGTCTGTCAAGACTAGACAGTGAATGAAAATAGAGAAAATTCCTTATTAGGCACTTGACCCTCAGCAGTTTTCTGAATAGCATATGGTGTCCTGAATATAGCAAACAAAAAACCCTTAAGCAGAAAATGCATTCCAGTATTATCCCTGTCATTATGAAAGCTTTGGAGAACAGAAAAAAGCTAAAAACTTCCCTTTATTCTTTTATTCAGGAGGAGAAAAAAATAAAAAGAGTTCCCACAGACAGGGAATACATCCAGCAGTATTATTTTGAACAGTTTCTAGTTCTATGATATGCTTAACAGCTTTCAGTTAAGTCATGCAGAGAAAAGCTACTATGAAATTACTAGAGAAAATGGAATACAACACTGCATACAAAAATTGAACATATATTTGCAATGCCAAGCATTAAAAAGGAGCAAGAAATGGATAAACCAAGGTTGAATCAACCATGTTTTGAGGGAGGTGGTGGAGAAGAAGAGCAGGATATATTTTCAGATAATATCAGAGCCAGTTTGGTATCTCAAACAAAACTTGCCATACAAAATAGGGAACTGCAAATATTTTGTTGAAACTATTTGAAATTGCTAAGCAACTAAAGTTTCTTTAGTTTGTTCTGAAAGTTCTAGATAGTGGACAAAATTATCTGGTCATCATAGAAGTCAGAGAAAAACATTATGGTTTGAAAACCAATAACATTTATCATCTAAGCAACTTCTAGTTCTTAAAAGCATAGCAAAAATAACTCATTTTGGACCGTAAGTTCTCATAGGGTGAGGAAGCATCAGGATGGCCCACATTTTTTTTTCTGTTCTGGGACTCACCTCTCTACCTTATATTCATCTTTCATGATTGCATAGATAAGCAACATACTAACAACAGTCCCAAGTTAATAGCTGGGCACTGACATTTTCCATGCTCAGATTTGCGTTGGGAAAAATTTTATTCAATAAAGTTCAGAAAAGTAGCCACTGATGCACGAATTTCTAGCAATATTAAAGTCCCCATCAGGTAGAAGTGTTCAAACTGTTCATTGACCTAACCACTGAATTCATCTGCCCTTTACAAAATTTTTCTAATGAATGTTCTATCAAATTACAAAGCAAATTTGCCTTAGGGAAACAACTGGTGGAGGGACTGCATCAGGAGTCAAAGGAAAAGTTGTGTGTTACAAAATAAATCATACCTCTGTTGTAAATACAAACTTGGATTAAGTAGTTAACATCATATAAGTTGTGTGCCATCTAGGCACAACAGCAGCTTTACTGATTATCACAAAAGTCAGGGTTTGTGGTTTCTCTGTAAAATAATTTCCTAGTTAACTAGAAGTAATTTTTAATAGCTACTGAAAATGTACAGTCTTTTTGGTGTTTTCCCCTATGTACATTGATTTTCTCACAGATGGAGAAATAGCTTTCCATGCCTAAAGTATATTTTTTGTGTGTGACTTCAGGGTAACCAAATTTTGTTCTAAACTAAGTTAGAGGAAGCATACAGTGCTACCAAGATATTGCTGCTCAGTTCCTACTCTAGCAGAGATGGATGATTGAAAGCACACCTCTACTCTTTCCCAGCAGGACCTAGAATTGAACTGTCCTCAATCACAACTAGAGCAAAGCTCANAAAAAAAAAATAGGAGCAAGAAAACACATAGCTTGAGAAAGACAGGAAAGCTGCTTACCAATCACTATCATAAGCAAAATAGACTGAACTTGGGGAAATTAATTTATTTCAAGTCACAATATATATTCAGGTCCTGATATGGGTAGTAGTAAGCCAATAAGTAAAAGAAACAAACATTTATACACTTCAGAAAAAGACCTTTCCACCCCCTTTTCCAGTCTCAGCTTCAACCCAGAATTGTACCCATTCCAGTGCCAGTTTATTCAGGGGCCTCAGCTCCTTTGGGAACTCTGCTCACCTGCTCTGAGGTGAGTATATCCACGGGCTGTAGTTACTCCAAGTAACTGGGGTTGCCTTCTCATTACTACTTCCCTTGTCCTTTAAGACATTGGAAGAAGGCTAGACAATAAAGCAGAGGCTCAGTTTCCAGCTTTGCTGGAAATATTTGCAAATTCTCTAGCAAATCCAAACATTTCAAAGAGATTGCACATAACCTCCAACCTTGATGGTCCTTTCTCCTCTACTGTTTGCTGTCCTTAAATGCACTTTCAGAGCAGTACCACCGCCTTCACTAGTGAGCTCAGCTGCATCCTCAGGTGAGTCCTCTTTAGATTTGGCTAGAACCAGCTGGGTTTGTGCAGCCCTGCAATACACAACACTCTACCCTCCCTGCTTGTGATTAACCAGATAATCGTCCTACTTCCCCATTTCTGGTGGGAAGTACTGGGGAAAAATTGCAAGGCAAATGCTATTTTTACCAAATGCTGCCATTTTTCAGGCTTCTAGTACAGAGCAATCCTTACTCCAGAGGTAATTCAGCTGCATGGCACGTGAACAATGTTCAATTGTTTAACCTTCATTAAGCAAAAATTTTAAGATACAGAATCTAACTGCACAGGCCTAAGTCAGAAAAAATTTTACTTTATATCTTTGTACATTCTCTAGAATTTTTTTCAGGTTTTATTGTTCAACAATATTTATTTTATATTTTGAAAAGCCTCCCTTTCTACATCCAAGTCAGCAGTTACTATATTATGGGAAGCCTTAGGAATTTGCCTGTAACATCAAAAGAATTAAAGCTGGGAAGCTAGGGGCTGGGGATGGAGTGGGGGAAGAAAGCTCATTTTTTCACATTACTCCGAGCTGGCCATAGATTTCAGTGTGAAACTCCACAAGCAAAATGGTTCCCTCTGCTCACTCCAGTTTCAAGATTAGAACCTCATTTTTCCTTGATGAAACCTTATGAATAAAAATGAAGCTGAGCCTCTGCCCTTTATCCTCTGCAAAGACAGCTATGAAACTCTTTTATCCTGTTCAACCCATCAAAGGTATGCTGAGAACATTTGACTAAATCTGCCAACAAACCAAGTTCAGTAATAAAATATAAATTTAGTTACTTTAAAACAAGGGATCACATGCCTTCAAAGGAAAATCATTAGGGTCCTTATGAAAAAATCAAACACTTAAGATAACTGATACCAAAATTCCTCCATTCTGTAGCTGAATTTTAGTAGAAGGGGGGGCTTCCAGGATGGTTTCTATTAGAAACTGGCTGCTAGAAGCTTCTCCTATCCTGTGGAGCCAATAACAGCCAGGTCCAGGAGGGACTTCCTGCTGGTGGAGAGAGTTGAGCCAATTAAGAATCATAGTCACACCTCTGTGATAACATATTTAAGAATTATGAGTGTTGCGCAGTTGAAATTCCAGCCATAAGATAATGCAGAGGGAGAGAGACCAAGGTGGGAGCAGAAGGCGACAAAGGAGGGACCCCACACTGGAGTGGGGAGGAGGGGCAGAAGGACTGAAAGCTATTCCCCACCCCCTCACCCTGAAGCCCATGGAGATCTTTCGGGGTGTAGAGACCTCCCTGCAGCCCCTGGAAGAGCAGGTGGATGCCCAAAGGAGCTGTTGACCTGTGGGAGTCCCAGGATGGAGCAAGATCCTGGAAGAGACTTGCAGCCATGACTCTTGGAGAAGGAGATCCACCTGAAGCAGGTTTTTTTCCCCCCGTAGAGGTGTTGCCCTGGGAGTGGACTCACGTTGGAGAGGTTTATTGAGGACTGTCTCCCGTGGGAGGGACCCCACAGGAGCAGGGGAAGGACTCAGAGCTGCGGATCTCCTGCAGACTGTGGGGAAGACTGTGGTGGAGCACATTGTCCCCCTGCAGCCCACGGAGGACCATCGAGGTGCAGAGACCCAACTGCACCCCGTGGGGTGACCCACAGGACAAGAGCAATGGCAGCAACAACAACCACCTGCAAAACTCCCATTTCCCTGGTCCCTTGAACTGCTGAAAAGAGGAAGGAGTGAGAAGAGAGGGATGTTCTTAAGACTAATTTATTTCTTACTTTTTAGTTTTAGTGCTTTTAATTTTAGTTCTTATCTTGTTAGTAATAAATTTAAGTACTTAGCTACTTTTTGTTTGTTTTGCCATTATCTCTCAGCTGTTTTTTGCCTTTTCTCCAGAAGAGAGGGGGTCTGGAGGTTTGGGTGGACACTGGGTGAAAACTGCCACACTGAGAAAAATCACGAGTTTCTTTACAGCAACTGTTACTTCCAAACATAAGTTATGGAATAACACAATTACAGTGGGAATATAAACTACAGCAAAAATGTAAATAGTTCTGAAGTTACATAATTTTTAAAAAGCTGTGTTCTGAAAGTGGATTTACATTTACAAGAAAAAACCACAAAACAGATACAACACAGCAATCTGTATGTTACTCATTCCCATTTTTGCACTTTCTTCTCTCTGTAACAACCATCTTTCATTTTGCTGCTTAAACTCAAATGAATTTGACAGCTGTGTTTGCCAGGAGGCTGGATAGAGTCTTGTAGAGGAGCACATCTCATTAATTAAAATGTAGGGCAGAGTGAAGTTTCTTGCTAGGTGCCTCTACCTGTGAAAGCAGATAGTTTTAACACATTAGGGAGGGGAGGAAATAAAAAAAATAATAAAAAAATTAAAAACATTAAAAAAAACCCAAAACCAAAAAAACCCCCACATAAATGAGAAAGCAGCAAATTCTTTCTGATTATTAGCTACCTTCACATGTATCCTGTAAGTGTAGACATATTTATCCATCTAGCCTCAATTTTCTCTCAACAGGGAGATTTTTATACTTAGACACAAACTTTGTTAAGCTTAAGAATTATGCCAGTGCATTTGATATGTCTATGTGTGTTGGGTTTGCTCAGCTCCCAGCCAAACACAACTGTGAGCCGGCTAGCTCTTCCCACCCCACTCCTGACAAAAGAGAAAAAACTAGTAAAAGGCAAAATTAGTAAAGGAATATATATATATTTATAGATATTTTATATATATACAGCTAAATACTATGTACATATAATACAAGGATTCCAAACAAATCCCAAACACCCCCCAAAAGGAAAAAGGGGAAAAGGGGAAGGGGAAAAGGATTGAAAAGGGTAAAAACAAAACAATCCCACTCAATCAAATCCCAGGAATTAATTCAGTTGAACAATTAATGCAGAGAAGATATCACCAACTTCCCTTAGGAGAAGTGAGTACCTTCCTTCCTCTGTAGACAAAGACCACAGCTCTCAGCCAGGCCTTAACTCACATAGATAAGCCGAGGCCTAAACACCGAGAACTGCCAGCTCTGTGCTCACCCAACAAGGGAGGGAAGAAGAAAGAGCCAAGACAGGAAACTCCCCCCTGTCTTTATACACCTGATTACGTAAGGGAATGATATGGAATACTTTCTTATTTTTGTACCCCGGTTTCTAGGGAAGGCCTACAGATAAACTAACACACTGTGCTTCCATAGATGTTGTACTATGACATTTGGGAGGTGTTATTTAGATTACTAAGCAGTTACAAATAGATAATTAACTACTTATAAGCATTAGCATAATTGGAGTGATGAAAGAAGTGAAAGACCACTTGGACGGTTTTACAAGACAGAGAAATCATGGTTGTGGATTTGGGCAGAACAGATTAATTGTGGAGTTCCTCAAGGCTCAGTCTTGTGAACCAATCCAACGGAAAATTTTCATTGGTGACTCAAGCACAGAAAGCAGGAGAATAGCAATAAAATAATTATTCAAAACTCTCAATACATAGGAAGACTGACTATCATGCCCTGAAAAAGCAGAAGATGTTCACTAAACAGTGCTGGCCCAGTTTTAAAGTGCAGTGTTGAAGTACTACTACAATACAAATAGCACACTATTAAATTCTGAGAGGAGACCAAGAAATCTTGAGGTACTTGACCACATAATCTGAAAGTTAAGAGAATACTGTTGTTTCTATATCTATATCAGGAGTGAAACTGTCACAACAGGACTCAAACTGCCGGAAAGACAACACTCGCAGATGAATGAGCAGTTATATACTAGCCATGAGTACATTTAGGCTGGTAGTTAGAAACTTTCCAAATATCAGAGTTTCTGTGTCAGCCTTTCTATTACAAATAGCAGGATCAGAAAACATTGCTGGCTTTCAGCTGAAACCTTTTTGTTTCTTTTGTGGATGAATATAGGGTCATTGTCTACAATAGAAGAAGACTAAGTTCAAGAACTCTAACCCTAAACTTAAAATATTCTTCATGAAATATTTGTTCTCTTTGAGGTGAATACAAGGGACTTTCAACTGTAACAACAAAATTCAATGAGTATCTATACCAGTTAATTTAAGGGGAAGGGGGTGGTATATGTGTGCTGAAAGAAACATTTTATTGCTAATTTTGGGCAAGGTTTGTCACATGACAGTAAAGAATACAGTTAGTCTAGTAACAGCAATGTAAGGGACTGTCACAAACACTCCCAAACTCAGAAATCTCAAGGTGTGTTGCACTGAGCTGTGAGTATAAAGATCTTTTGCCACAGTAATTGAGTTTTCCTTTCCTAAGGAAAGGAAATTGAGCTTTCCTAAGGAAAGAGGAAGGGATAGGATGTGGTGGTGTTGTTATTCTCCTTTTTAGTCCTCATTCTAAGGGGGATGCTTGGGACTATGGGACATCAAGGAAAATTTCAGTCACTTTCAAGTTTAGTCACTAGGCACAGGCTAGAGGTAGACAAAATAAATAGCAGTCTTGACCCTTCTATCTTAACTGAGAGAACCATTCTAGAGCTAATCATTAAAACCTTGAGAGTATTATAAATAAATATGTATTAGAGAAAGAGTGCAATAAAAAGAACCTTTGGTGAGGGTGAGAACATAATAGAACACAGCCTAGAGCTCTGCCACCGCATCTGGTTTAAGATCAAACTACATCCACCATTTAGCAGCAGTTTTCTAAAATGCCATACATTTTGTAAAACTGGCCTTAAAAAGCAAAGTGACTTGAAAAACTTTTGCTCTTTTTATATATGTTTACAACTTGTTTAAACTTAAAAAAGAGCATTTTTAATATATGCCTACTTTTACCTCTTTTAAAGAATAAAAAGAAATTTCATACTCTAAGGATACCTAATGGCTCTCTGAAAAAGCTCCCCAAACTACTTTTTCAAATAAAAAACAAACATGTTAATGTCACACTTTAGCTACTGGCAGTTCCTATACTAGCTTTTGGATGTTATATCAGTATAACTCTATTATAACTGTCCCCTCTGCTTCATCTGAATTATTTGTTAGGGACAAGACAGAGCATTATCCTTTCAAAAATTACTGCCCAGCTTTAAATTTCAGGGCTCTCACATGCAATATCTTGAATGCAGGGATTAGTAATGTTTTGCAGTGAGTTTAAGAGAAAATACCATGCAATTTTTATCAATAAAGATTTAATACAGCATTTGGAATCTTCTTAAAGTTGCTTTCAAATAAAGACAGTAAGTTAACTGGGGTTTCCTCACATATCAGAGGCAAAATGAGGATACTATTTTTCTAAATTGTGTTTGAACACAAAATTAATATATGACTATGTTTTAATATACAGCAGTGAACATCTTTGCCTTCTATTTTTTTCTTCAGACAAGATTTATCATTCTAATGTGGCCTAAAATATATTGAATTCTTCAGCATTTGACAAGAACAATCACTTTTCCAGGCTTTTTTACTCCAGAAAGTTGGTACAGAGTTGGCAGAAGTAGGGCTTTACAGAGCACTGACTGCACACACAGAGCTAGTTCAGAATAGCTGGTGAATTTTAAATCTGCCCCACAGCAGACTGCACTAACTCACCCAAGAAATGATGCATTAGCCCTTCCCACAAAGGGAAAATGTTTCCATAGCCCGCAGAACAAGGCTTGCAGCTAGCAGTATTCCAGTCTGGGGGTTGGAACCTAGTGGGAAATAACTGCTGGCAAGAGGGCAAAAGCAGTCTGTATTCAAATCCAGCTCTTGCATTAGAAGTGTCCACAGTACTGCCTTTCACTCACAGACTTTAGCCTCTTGCTCATCTCCGACATCAAGTTTGGGCACTCTGATTCTTTCTGAAGGTTTTGTATGCAGTTTTGAAAACCACTGCTGAGCATAGGGAATTGTAACTACTGCTTTTTGTCCCCTGTGGGTTGTTTTTCATCTTTACTACACTGTTCTAAATGTTTATTTTATAAACAATCCATATATCTTTCTTATTTTCCCCCTTCTTTTGGAACTTAAAAATTAAATGGTGCAACATGCAGCACAGATTACAAGCATGAAGGCTGTTTCCCCTTCTTTATTTCTTCTTTAGAGAGCAAGCACAGTCCTCAAATTAAGATTCTTCTGTTCTGTGATACAAAAGCAACTTCAGGCATTAAGCAGATGGCACTAAACACCCAAGTGTTTAGTGTTAGATGCAACAAGACAGTTGCATCTCCTAAGATGAAGGCAGCTTCTTCTCTTTACTATTCACTAGTCCCTTTTTCTTCCTTTTATAGAAACCATCTGGATCTGATTGCTTGATGAGCTCCAGTTATCCTTGTGACTCTAATAATGAACTCTTTTTTGCCTGGCATCTTAAATTTGCCAAGACCACTACAAAGGGATCTGATGCCTTTAGCCTGCCCCAGCCCAATATTCAGAGGTCCTATGGTCGGAAAAAAAAGTTTCTCATCCTATCACAAAGAGGAATTTAGACTTTTAAATCAGTTGTCAGAGCTGATGATAGTAGAAATAGTCAAGCATGGAGTTGCTTGCAGAGGCTACATAAAATTCCTATTATCATGACTAGGTGTAGTGCCTGAAATGCATATTCATAGGATTTTTAGGCATGCTTAAAAATGCCATGTCTTCAAATATATGCTCATATATGCTTCTCTAAGAACTTATCTCTCATTTATATAAAAATATACTTTGAATGACAGGGTCCTCGTAAGAACGTCACTTAAGCAGCTAACAAAAAAAATTTTGCAAAAGTCGATTCCTGGTTTTTCACATTTCTGTGACTTTGTATATATTCTACTATTTCACTCTTTCTAGCTGATATTAGATTATAATTCCAAAAGTGTATGAAAAAATCACCTCAAATAATTTATTGTTGTTGTTGTTGGCTAGACTTTGCGAACGAAGATTTTTGGGATAAGCCTGCACAATGGATTCTTTAGGTGAGGCACAGTGTGCGCAGAACTGGCCCCACCCCCTTTACTCCTGAGGTTCATTTGCCACGGCCGAGCACGCTCGGACGGTGACAGCGAGTTCCTCGGGATTCAAACCGGTGTCCTCAGAGGAGGAGCCGGCTCCAGAGGCGGCGACTTACACCATTCAGCCAATGCCCGCCACCCATTTCAGATTAACATTAAAGAAAAAAACAGCAAACAGAAAAGCAATAATGTAACGTTGTTGAGCAATCCTGGGAGCCCACGTGTCTCAGAGCACCAGGGGAAGACCTTGCCTTATCCTCTCTGCCACTGAATGACACAAATGTGACAAATAACTTGTAGTTGACAATGAAATATACTGAAATATATCATGGTAACCTGGTAATTGAATCTTCTAAAACATGATTCTTCTGCTTGCCAGTAAGAAGAACTGATGAGAAAAAGAAGAGTGGCAATATATGCAGTTCAAATTCATGAAATTTCTATGAATTTCAGTGCACATTACTGCAATATCAGATATTTACTTTTGCATACTCTCAGACCAGAGATCTGAAAATGTTAGCAGAGGTATGTGAGGTAACTGTAGGATGTGTTACTGATCAGTGTTGGAGAGAATGATTACACAGTAAACCTTTTAAAATGTTTGTAATATTGACCAATAATTTTAATTCTAACCTAACTGCTTTTGGCCCATATTAAAGAAAGTAAAACACTATAATAATATGCTGTTTTCAGGCATATCCATGTGCACCTCAATTTTTAATTTGTTGAAGCTGGTACAACAGCACAATTGTTTCACAGGTAAATGGTGGTTTGAAAGGAGAAACAAATTTCCTTATGTCTAAAGTGATTTTTATCTCAGTTTACCAAGAGAATCAGACATTGTCTATCTTAAGCAAATATATTAATAAAATCACAGTATCACAAAATCAAAACATTTTAATTACCTAGCTGATGGACCTTCCCGTACTTACAGATAATAGACAGATAATCCAAACTGAAGACATCCCAGCACCAATCACTAGAGAAGTCCTAAAGAATGTAATCATGGAAGAGGTCCTGTTCATAGATACACAGTTTAGCAGGATGCTTCAGCCAATGTTTACCTCTAAGTACAGCTTTACATACATCCCTGTGCAGCAAGTCCTTTAAACATATCTTTGTGTTTAAATGTTTCTGAATCAGAACCATAGCCAACAATCAGAAAGCATCCGTTCTCTGATGCTACCTCAACCCTATCTAGCTCCCAGATTTCCTGTTTAACATAAGAAATTTAAGTCTATGCCAAGACTTGTTTTCTGGAGGTACTTGTTACCACTCTGCAGATGGCTAATGCTGCAATTTGTAAGTCATATGAGCTATATTCCACTCATTGCATTTCTTAAACTTTAGATCAAATTGTTACCTCAGCTGAAAGAGCTTTTATCCTGGCAGGGGCTGGGCAAAAAACCGTATAAGCCCTAAAAGTAAAGGTTAATAGGAAAATAGACATTGGTACTACTAGCATGCCATCATGGCATGTGTGTTGACAACCTATTCATGAAGGAATCATAAGATGATCTGGGAACTCAACAAGTTTGGGGGATTTAGTTACATAGATGATGTCAACTACATGAAATAATTTATTTTGAAAGTTAGTTGAAAAAAGAAGACAAAGGCAATAAAAAGGACTCTAAGAGGCAAATGTCTGAGGCTGTTATAATGGATTAAAGATACAGGATCAGATTGGCAGATGAGTTATAAACTGTCATTGATGCAGCTATGACAATTTCTCCTGCTGAAAACTTGTCCCACATAAGTTCACGATTATAAGATTTGGAATAATAAGTTTTGGAAACTGTATAAGGAGGAAACACTTGGCTGAAGCAGCCCTGTATCCAAAGTTGCAAAGAAATCACTTTGCATGTCTTTCCCTGAAAATGGTAAGATACATTAGAAAATTATAGAAATGCAGATAACATTTGCAAGGTTTCTAAAAGATTTCTTCTTTCAAGGCTTCTAAAAGATTTCTTGTGGTTCAGGAGGTCAAAGGAGCACTGTAAGTTTTCCTTTGAGAATACTTTTTAAAGAATTTTATTTGCCAGAAGTTACGCATGGAAATAAGTATGTTGATCTTTGCACATAGACTACTGAATTCTTGAAAAACAAGACAGAGCAGCAACACTCGTGTTCTTGTATTTTTCCATTAATTATTCCCTAATTACTCATTATTAATTTATGCAATAAGCTAGTTTTAGCCACATCTCCCTGTAGCCTGATTATTTATTTTTGTATCTTTATATTTTTTAAGAGACTGTGTAGCTGCCATAAACAAAATAATACACATTATCCATGATCCATGAGTTCTGAAGATAAAGCTGGAATTCACCTATTTGTGTTAACAAGAAACAAATTACTCATGAAAACCTCCTATTCAGAACAGTAGGAGTATTACCCAAGTAATGACTTTTAGTTCAAATTTCAGCTGAAATTTTCCCTTGAGCTGCTCATATATATATTGCTGACAATAGAGGTTAATTTCAGCCTTCCAGTCCTTACTGTCTAGTTTGTAGTAGTACAACAGTGATTAGGTCCAAGTCAGTCAATTGTTCTTAATACAATTTAGCTAATTAATATTTCTTCCTGTCTACCACTGTTCATTATGTAATCCAAAAAATATCAGGGAAGAACATTCATAATAATGATATTCATATTAATATATCAATAACTAACTATACAATTGTCACACACGACTTCTAACATATTTTCAATCCACTACTGCAGGCCAGTGAGCTTATCAACTTTATCCTGCTTTATTATTGTGATTGTTTGAACAACATTAAAGCGTAATTATAAAAGCCTATAATTTCTTTGTATTACAGAATTATACAGATTAGCACATTAGTAATAATTCCTCATTAGTCGTCAGTTCTTTACTTTCACAGATAAGGGAGAAAGCAGGCCCTTATTTTCAGGGTGTAAATGACTACATTTAAGCAGAAAAGGAAGCTTTAAAGATATTATTACTTATTTTACTTTTCCACAGGGATAGAAAGAATTAGAGAATAAAGTTGAAAAAGCACAATTTAAATTTGGGAAATATCATAAATAAAGCTGTATGATTAATTTTAACTCAGAGTTGTTCCTATAAGCACTAAAGTCATTAATTATATGATCCTAACCTGAATTTTTATGTTCAGACAGTCAACAAGATGGCCAAAGCCCAGAAAACAGTTGAGGATTTCTACTTAATAATAAAGTGACTAAGACCTTCATCTTACTTTTTTAAGCTACAAAATTTTAAAATGTGGGATTCAAGGGAGTTAAAAAGCCAAACTAACTAAAATTATTGGGTAGGATTGCTTTGCACAAAAATTGTTTATTTGACAAAAAATATTTCTTGTAAGATCATTACCTTTATGGAAGACTTGGATAATAAATTCAGAGTACTTTTTCTTTCTGATACAGTTGAAATCTTTTGTTCTGAGCTACTCAGCAATTCTTCATGCAAGTTTATAATTTCAGTTTTATACCAAAACTGAAGCAGCTATCGGTTTTCCTGTGGGCTTTCTTCCTACAGTTCTGGCAGTGAAATGCCAACTTAGAAAATGTATCCTTTATAATCATCTGTTACCAGATTACCATGTGATTCAAAGCAAGTCACTTAAACCAGACTTTTGTGAGGAAAGGTGTTCCTCATTTTCTTAGTGCTTATCTTGTCACGGCAATGTTTTCCCTTGCAAAAATACAGCTTCAACTGAAACTAATAAAAGTTGGACTGTGAAAAAACTAAAGCAAAAGCCTACGGAAATCTGCATATAGACAATTCAAAATGGGCAAAAGCTATCTGAAATCTGACTTTTTCTGAAGTTTATGCTTTACGAATTGGTTTTATCTTAAAAAAAATAAAATAGAAAATCCAAATATCCTCATGTTAAGCCATTGGAAAACATCAAAAACAGTTGGAATTCCAGCAATCAAGGGACAATTACATTCAAATTACTATTTATGTTTCAAATGATTTATGACTAAGTCCTAGCTGGATAATCAGTCTCCAGTGATTTGCCTGAAGGCTAAAGGGAGTGCAAGTGATAGCCTTCAGAACTTTCCACCCATTTTATGTACTAAGCTCTTCTTTTCTGGTCCCATCCTATATCAAAGGTAAAAATACCAGACTGTACTCCTTATCCTCCTGTTGCACTTCCTCTGCAGATTGACAAATATGCAATTTCCCCTATTATTTTGGCATTAGAATTAGTTAAAATTATGCAACAATCAATTTACATTTCTTCCTGTGAATAGTACTTTTAGGGCATTCAGGCATTTTATCCAATGCAAATCTTCAGTGTTCTTTTGTCTCTTATTTTCCTCAGAATCTGGGATTTTTCCTCATTTTTCCCATTCTGCTACAGCCTTAATAGTTGTATTTTAATGAGAGAGGAGATAGAGGCCATGTGACTGATGCTTGCTCACATGATTTAACAGAGACAAGGGCAGAGGAATCTCTCCATGTATAATGTGTCCCTTTGAAAATAACAAAATCGGATCATCTTTACTAAATTACAGGACTTTTAACCAGTGTTTTCAACAATTTTGCCATGCAGATTTGCTCCTTCAATAGTGAAGTGAGATGAAACTGTTTGACAGTCTGCTTACATCCTACCTGAAAGTGTCACTTTTCAGCAACCTTGTCAGCCAAGATGATGAGGAAAAAAGTGTAATTTATAAAATTATCACTTTCTAACATTTTGTTACCTGTTGGTGATTTGAGAACTCTGTATGCGTCTTTTTGATTTCAACAAAAAAGAGGTAAAATGTTTGTGGATAAGATGTGATTTTAAAATTTTGCAACACTACAAATTACCCAGTAGCTATAGGTGCTTCTTGCCTGGAAGCACCATTCATGGTCCAGTTCATGTTCTATTGTCCCACAAATTCTATCTCTGTGCTCCAAGCACTTTGGGTACTCCTTTTCTGTGCAGGGAATGGAGAGTAAATGATCAAGTGTTGTTTCCCACTGAAAGCCCTGAAAAAAAGAAGAAACAACTGGTCTGGCTTTGATGCCCATAGAATATTAAACAGTGCTTTCTTGAAGCAGCCATGAATATCCGTCATTACATTTTAGCACAAACTCATCTATGCCATTTTAAATGTCAATTTATATTCCTACTAGTTGAGCCCTGTGAAGACATTTTTGTTCATTTTTCTGATCAATGACAAACAAATATGATAGAGGAACTACTTTAACATTATCTATACATACATATGTAGATATAAATAAATAAAACTGTGATGAATGAAAGCAAATATCTTGCACTGATATAGCCAAGATTTTTACTTCTCTTACGAGCTTTGCGTGGAAGTGATTCGCTTCTACAGATAGCTTTAGTGAGCTGACTCAGACACAACTATGCAGCCCAGCCACTATGAGGGAAGAAGAGAGAATGGTAGTGCCAAAAAGAGGAGAACAAATAGATGGTAAAGGAAGTGAGAAGAACAGGATTTTTCCTTTTACTGGAAGGACTGTTAGGTTAGGTCAGCTTTTCTGTAAGACTAAAATGTAAAAAAACATATTCCCTGAACAGAGTGAAAAACTCACTTTAAAGCCAAATGGAAAATAACTATATGTTTCACCAATTCATTTGTCAACCTCTATCTTCAGACACAACAGCTATTTCCTTAAGCTTTGCATTTCGATGTTAAAACCCCCCCATTGTTTTTCCAGAAGGTTTGATAACAATTTTAGAAGCATTTCAGCAGTGAATTCACCACAGACTTTTATTTTGTTCACAGTGATAGTACTGAACTCTGGAATTGTTCCCCAGGAATGTTCCTTCTGCTCTACAGAGCTGTGGAGACACATCTGGAGGTCAATAACATCATGTGCTGACTAACAACAGATTCAGAATTAGTACACAGATAAATTCCTTGATGGCCATCAAGGCAATGATGAGAAGACTTGAGACTTGAGTGAACCGTTCAGGATTGTGGCAGTGATGGTACAAACACTGCATACTGCCTCACAGTTTAAGGTGAGGTGTTCTGGAGAAAGATGATGTAAGTGATAAGGAGAAGAGACCAAGAAATTCAAAGGAAATGGGTCAAGGATTTTGAATAAAACTGATATAAATATTAGTTGGTATGTTCAATATATGAACTGAAAAGGAAAGTAGTTTTTCTGGAAGTCCAGAACTACTTTTTGTGTGCGATATTTTTTGACATGGATCTTCAGATATATTTAAATTTTGCATTTCCTGAAAAATACATAGTAAAAACAAGGCAGTATCAGCATCTATATTTTTTCTGTGATAAGTGCTTTCTCAGCAATGTGAGCCATCACACTCACGCCCTCAGAGAGGCAAATTTAATCCACTGTTCTCAGACTGCTTGTTTACAAACATTGTGGTTGTAGTGCAAGCAAGTGATTATAAAGAAAACTGATTAATTGATTGGTACGTGTTTATGGGAAGACTCTTAACTTGGCACTCCAGGAGTGTTGAACTGTAGTTGAGTTGCAGGTTTCAGACCTCAGGGAGTAGTATATACACCAAAGTGAACCAAGCAGTTTGTTTGCTTGTGTCCACAGTAAATTAACCCTATTGGAATAATTAACAGTGTTTCAAAATTAATAATCGTAAAATAACAGTTTCCAATTGTTATAGGTTCAGGTTCCCTAGGAATTTTTCTTTCCCCACCCTCACAATGAGGAGTGAATTGTCTTAGCTCAGGCCATTTGTCTCTAACAAAAGAACTAAGAGTATGGTGTTAAGGGTGGGGGAGAGGGGCACACGGGTCTTGGAGAGTGGGCAGTGTGAGTCTGCAGGGAGAGACGGCGGAGAGAGGAAAACCCCGGGAGTCTTGGGTTTCTTTCTCGCTTTTCCTGCTGTTTTTCCCTTTTCCCATACCTGGATTACAAAGCTTTGATTTTTTGGGACTGTTTGTTGACTTTTTGCCCGAGAGAGAGAGAGACAGAGACGACATCGCTAGCCGGGGGGCCCCTTACACCGGGCCTTCTGTGAGGGAGCCGGCAGCAGCCATCCTAAACGTGAGAGAACTTTTTTCTTACATTGGAAGCTCCAGCCCGAGACCAGCAGACCCGAGCCTTTCGGAGGGACACACCGGAGTCTTTCTTCCCATCCACCAACCCCCCTCCCCCAGGGGGCATCCCAGCACCGGCCACTCATCTCCTCGTTTGCTGCCCGTAAATACCGGGGACAGACTGTGTGTGTGTTTGTGGGGGGTTTTGATCCAGGAGTTTTTTTATTCATTCTGTCTTGGTTGTTCTGTTGTCTCTTGAATATACATATATATATATATATCATAGCTAGGAACTGTTATCCTTCCATTTATCATACCTTAATTAAATTCTGTTTTGAAATTAAAAGAGACTTATCTCTCTGTTTTAGTTATAATTTTTTCTAAGTTCTCTAAACTTAGACACCAATCATATAAGTAATTAATTTTCTACTAATTAAAGAGTGTGTGGCAAAAAACCTGGCACATTATTACATTCCTTCAGCATTGTGGTTTCCATAATTTCTTTTAAATCCATACCTTTCATGTACAGTTCATTAACACCGATCAAAGTACATATCTTTCTAATAAAGTCAATTTTTTCTCTTAATTATTTGTAGACATTTCACAGTATGTAATATTTTGGATGTTCTTTATCCTAAAATCTCATTTCTAATGTGTAGCTATGGTCAGAAAAGTGACAATATAGAAAATATGTCTTGGTTTACTGCACTTCTTCTCTCTCAAATACATCCATAACAAGTCCCTCACTTTAGAAGTCAAAACAAGAATTTTATAACTGCCAATTTTCAAACTGATGCCTTCAAAATTTGCTATTGGTCTGATTGCAATATCTGCTAAAAGAAAGCATTTCAAAATAACTTTCAAAAATCATTTCTAAACTTGTAATTAACATATTGCATGTGCAAATCTCATTAATGACTGAAGAATTACACCTCTCACTAATCAGCAAGGTGTATGGTGGCTTGAATTCTATATAGGAAAAATCTGTCTTGCATATTAGAAAGACAGAGACCTGGCTGTTCAGACCCTACATCTGGCTCTGTTTCAGCTCTGATTATTGGTGAGATGGTAGGTCAGTAAACTTGTATTTTTTAGTCTGAAATTTTAATGGGGTTTGAGGATATATGATTGTTCCAAACAAACATCTCTAGTTACAGAGAGTAAAAAATACTTTAACTCTGTAAGACGAGATCAAAAGTCTATTTTCTTATAGCAGAATGAACAGACGACTCTGGAAGGTAAGCGGATGATAATTGGGAAAAAATAAAGACAACTGAAAAACATACAGTCAAATGGGGATTCCTGCTCTTCCAAAAACTTCATAGTTAATTACTAGTTTTGTTACCTTCTCTGGTAGGTATCACTCTTGATCTCCCTGTCTCAGCTAATTTCAGTGGCACTACAGCAGTACCACTACTCTGCATTAGAAAACATAAGTATAGGCTTGAGTCCTTCTCAGTTCTATTATTCAAAATTATTTGAACTTTCATCATTAAGAAAGAGGAAAAACCTTTCCAGATAGAGACTGAAGGACAAAACAAATTTTGTGAGTGGAAAATCCAACAATTAGTTACTAGAGGTAGAGGACAATGCATGCATTTTAAAATGGCAGCATTTGCTCATACATGTAATTTCTTAGTGAGTGCTTAAAAAGTTGTTTTTACTTTTTCAGAAAGGTTGTATTATGCTTTACATACATTGACATCAGCCTTAGTAAGAAATCAACTGTTTCATGTCTACTAATAAACTTCCCAGTTCCAGATTATCATTCTGTTGTTAAAGTATATGCCATATCATTGAAAGGCAACACAGAGATTTCTCTACTACTTCTCTTTGTTGTTCCTGTTGTAAATAAAGGTGTGTATGTGTTCTTTCAGGGTGCAGCTGAAATCCTCTGCTTTGTCAGTGATAAAAACAGATAGAGATTTCTTGAGAGGTTTATTATTTCCATCAATTTAACCTATAAAAAATATAACAAAAAAAGAGTTATTGTGGTGTGCAGCGAGGTACATTATTTCCTGAAAGAGCTTGTAATATTTAAAATGCAGAATACTCAAAATGTGTATATATTGTATGTATGTACTTATATGACTGAAGAATTGTTATGTCTTATAGGCCTATTTGAAGAAATTTAAAGACAGATACAGTAGTAAGATGCATTCAATAATATTAATTATGTCAGGGCTGACAATATTTCAGTCCTATTTTTCTGTTTTACGATGTTAACCACCTTCTAAATGTATATTATAAAGATTTTCCATGCATGTTTTCTGCCTAAAGAAATATATTATTATTACTCTTTGTTTGAAGAAAAAAAAATTGGTTTTCTCTGAGACTGATTCATTCCTTAAAAAAAAAAAAAAAAAATCCCATTTTCAAATTGGATTAAAAAACCCCAAATAAATAAACAAACAAACAAAAAGCTGAAGTTGGAGACTTTATAAAGATGAACATAATCTTATTTGTAGAAGTCAGGGGTGGGAAACAGCAAGTCAGTCAGAGAGTAGAATGATTCCAGAAACACATATAGGTTGAGCAAGCATATTTTTAGGTTTATGAAGACCTACCAAGTGCTATTCAACCAGACATCAACCCAAAACTATGAAATTCTTTCACCCTAATCCCCTTTTGAGAGGGGCTCTTGAATTCTTCCTATAGACAGCTGGATGCCTCACCTGAGAAATTTTCTTCTCTCTCTTGTGCCATAGTCCTTAAACTCAAGGGAGTGAAGACAAGGAATTACCCTGACTCAAAAAATAGAGCTATCATGATATCTATACATCCAGGTACTTGATCTATTACTTCAGAAACTGATGGAGTTTTCTATCACTGTATCATGACATCTAGTTTATTTGGGCAGACCAATCTATTGTAACAAATACTGGTGATTTTCAAAGGAATGGACAACTTTCTTTTTTTCTATCAGTAACTCCCTGCACAGTCAAACAAGAACAATACTGTGCTTTGCTGGAAGCCCATTTTAGATTTCCTTCACTAAAAGAAAGTCCACATGTACTAATTTTTCTGCTGAAATATAGAAACAGACTGATCATCTCTCCCTGACTGAAGAATTTGCAGTACAGTCAGAAAAAGGAAAATTCCACAGGCTAATATTTTAAAACTGTGTTTCTATTTTATCTGTTTCTGATGTAATGACACATAATCTTGTTGATAGCACATTAACTCAATATGCAGCAGGATGCTTTCCATTTTAAGTTGTTTGGGTTTTTTGCCTTCTGAATTTGGTATGCAACTCAGCTTCTTATGTCCAGCATGGGAGAAATCCACACCAGAAAATTATTTTTGCAGGTGAGGCCATGTATTTCCAACATCAGAAGCAGGAAACTCAGCAAACTGAAGTCAAAGAAAGGCATAATTACTTGATGAATAGGATAGGTGGTTGTGGGTCCCAACTGCCCTTGGTCTCCCAGATGTGTTTTTGAAATCACAGTACCTCTTTATAACCTGGGTTCCACTTATTTTGGTGTTTTTAGGTCAGCTGCCCCATGATGGGTCAGGAAAACATCCCTTTTAAAGAACTAGGTAGATACCTGGAAACTTTTCAACATAGGAAGGTAGGATTGAGTTGTAGAATCATTAATGCTTTGGAAAGTCTATATTCAGTTCAGTAAAACCAATGTTATGCTGTATGACACAATTGCTCTATCCAAACAAATATATAAAGATAAAAAGGCTTCACAGTTTAGAAAATAATCAGTCTCTCAGAGATCCTTACAGTGCAGGTAACATAAAAATACCAGTTTCACTGAGAACTTAGAAGAGCCCACAGGATGTGATGGATGATTCTGCCTTACACATTTCCTAGCAGAAACCTGTCCCTCTTGATTTATGACAGACTAGGAGCTTTCAGTATTTCCTACTCAATATGGAAATGACAGAAGTGAGTTTTAACCTCAGGATAATAAAACCAAGACAGAAAAGTAACTGTATGCAGAGCCTCATTTGCAAATCCTGCCTTGAAATGGGAGATGTAAAGGAGAGTCAAAACCCTATAAGCAGTGCCTCAAATGGTAGGTAGAAGAAAAGAAACTCTACTGCTGGGCATCTACTGTTATGGTGCATTCCTTGCAAACACCCGGGAGGCCCAGTCAGAGCACTGAAACCCATTGTACTTAAAGTACAAAGCACATCAGACATATCTGCATCTCATGAGAAGGAATCTCATGCCATTTGCAGGAATAGTTGGGAAAAGAAGTGGATGTGAATTTCATTACTAGTCCAGATTATATGTAGTGAAATAAATGCAATTTTATATCCCAATTTAATAATATTCAGAAATGTGCAGAAAATACTGAAAAGCAAAATAAGGGTATCAGAATTTATTTCCAGATTTTCTGTTCAATATATCATGTGCCATCACAGATTATCTTTTATTATACATGTGAGTGTCTTTAGAACATGATTTTCTATATTTCTTGAAAAGAGAGACAACTCCTTCTAGGTTATTATTTTTTAGATATAGTGCCATAAGTGCACACATCAAATGTCCATAAAGTCTTGTTTCAATAGACCTTTTTTATTGTGGGCTTTTTCTCCCATGATTTCCTTAGTTCATGCTTACCTAGTCATATTTTCTCTAAACACAAGTTTTTGATATTCAAGGCACTAAATACTATGTGTTTAACTTGTGTCTCTGTTCTTGAAAAATATCTCTTTTGAAATGCCTCAAGGAAAGATAAGACTTAATTCCTCTACTGCATTATTGTTTGTTGACCCCTTACTCACTGAGTTCAATCAAAATCTGTCCACAGTCTTTATAAGAAATCCAAGAAAGACCCCTTAGGAGAAGAGAAGCATTGCTTTTGGCAGAATCCTTTGTGCTCTTCAATATTTTATGAAGCAAACATACTTTGGCATTCTACATATTTTGGTCCGGTCAGAGCAAATCTAAGCTACTTGTCGAGTCATTATACAATGTGCTTTCATAGCCACAATGACCAAGATACTTAACCTATCAGGCAATAAAAGCAATCTCAAGTGACAGGACTGTTTAAGCAGCATCATGACATAAGTGAAAGCAATTGTAGCTTCAGAGGTACCAAGTGCAGCTCAATAACCTTCAGGCTTTGGAGAAAGATCAGAAGGTAAGTCAGAAAGCATCTGTCAATAATTTAAGTAAGACAACACCATAAAAGAAACACAAACCAATTCAAACTGTGGGTGAAGGATTAAGTTATTATATAGAATCATATAACAGTCCATTCAAAAATTAATAAGATTTAATTAAAAATAAAAATAAAAATATTAAACATGCTAAATATTGAGCATTAAAAGGGTGATTTGGGTCAGAGGATTTGTAATGAATTTGGAATATTTGCTTTATATGAGACTGACTCTGTTTTCTTTAAAAACAGAGCCTATATTCTATCCTGCTGTCATTACATGCGCAGAGTCAGGAGTTCGACTTGTTGATCCTTGTGAGTCCCTTTCAACTCAGGATATTCTATGACTCTTCTGTCCTCACCTGCCTGAGGAATCAACTCCTCACTCTGATACCTCAGGAAGTTGTGAAACATATTTTATAAATTCATTTATCAAAACTTCTTGATACTTTGTGCACTGTCTTCAGTTCATAGCCAACAAATATTTGCTCCAAGCTCTTTCTCATTAGCACTGCCATGAAATTGCCTTCTGCTGTTGAACATTGGTGAGGAGTGACCAGCAAAAGGGTACAGATGAACTAAACAGGTATTTCAAGAAAACCTGTTAATTCCTGGCTGGGCAGAGACTGAGATTAATAGACTAGTTTTCACCCGCTCCCTTTATGCTCCAACTGTAAATAGCCTATGGCCTCTGAAGAATAATTTCTCCAGTATGTCTCAATTGTTAAAAATGGCTACTGTGAATTCTCTGAAAAGCCTCATAATTTCATGGAGTGTTTGCTGCTTTTCCCACAACTCTTAATGTTCAATAACTAAATAAATGTCATCAGTTGTATGGATATAGCTCCCAGTCGCTTCAAAGAAAAATGTAAAATGGAAATTTAGTCTAATCTATGTAAATGAGGCCTTGTTACAATGTGCAATACTGTAGACACTAAGGAAATTCTGCTAACAAAACTCTTTATAGAAGGCAATTTTGCTTGATCCAAGGCAATTTTGCTTGATCCACAAAACAAAAATTACAGAAACTGTGAGGAAGGGAATATGAGTGCACATTTACCCTTTATAAGGTTGCAGCCAGAAAACCAGTGCTTAATTCAAAATCTAGAATCTAAGGGCAGTGAGCTAAATATTAAAATAAAGTTTATTTGGTAGTAAAGTTATGAACTTTAAGAGTACAGTGAACTGAGTACCTTGGACATACATATTAATGAGAAACCATTTTGGTTAAACTATTATTCAAGGTATGATTCAAAGACTCAAAGCAAAAGAATTACCAGGATAGGCCAGAATTAATGATTTTTGAGTACTAAAATCTAGAGTTCATAACATTTCTATTGTTCCTAGGCTTATTCAGTACCTCTAATGTCAGCTAAAGACTGAGGAAAAGAGCTTGACTAATGAAAGAGATTTTCTATTAAAGATACTATATTGTAAAGATATTTACTATAAATTTGGTATTTTCACTGTTTCTATCCTTTAAAATAGCAGTCCCACAACAAGGATTTACTGTCAAACCATCAGTTGTCTGAGCAGGTTGGAAAAAGAATGCTTATCATAGCCATCATATTTCCCAGAGGAGTAAAACCTCCAGTTACTTTTAGTTTATCAAAAGACAAAATAGTTGATGACATTTATTGTGTTTACTTTCTTGTCTTTCTCATGCACCATATGGCTTATTCCTGGGTACTTAAATATATAGTTTCATGTACTTTTCCAAAGACACTCATTTGTGACCTCTGTTAGAGAAAGGTTGTCAGAGGAGATTGCCAGTTCAGCCATTCATATATTCTTTTGAATGTGCAAGGATTGAATTAAGGTGTTTGTGCCGTTTACATACCTAGCTCTTGTTTTCGGTTCAGCCTTGCTCTGGAATGAAGTGGACATAGTACTGAGATGTCTAAAGTAAAGTTCTTCCACAATAGCTTCCACAATACTCTATCTCAATTAGATCAACAATCATGATTGTTCTCCTCTGATGGACAGGAATCCTACCATATTCTCTTTAAAATGCTGGAAGATATTTATTCTTAAAGACTTGTCTGTGCACAAATGTGCTTAACTGGTAGTTGGAATAGAACAATTTACATGTGTTCAGAGGTGGTGAAGCATGTGGCTGAGCATTCGTTTCAAAGTTCATGTCAGCTGACAAATATCTTCAATGGTAACGAGTTGTCTGAAAGCATTTACAATTAATTGTGGCTTCTTGATACTTGCTGTACTTGCCTGAAAAGTCGCTAGATTAGATGTCTGTTAATTGAGCATTCAGAGGGGATTTTAATGTGGTATCAACAATACTGACACATCAGATGGTAATTTAAGCACCAGGAAACTTGGGAATAGTCAGCAATAAGTAAATATATGTCTA
This sequence comes from Formicarius rufipectus, assembly GCA_013399695.1. Taxonomy (NCBI): domain Eukaryota; kingdom Metazoa; phylum Chordata; class Aves; order Passeriformes; family Formicariidae; genus Formicarius; species Formicarius rufipectus. The sequence goes on along the minus strand of VXAU01003500.1, from coordinate 62,272 downwards.
TACAGTGGTAAGAAACAGTTGGAAGAAAAATTTAAGTTACTTCCATATTATTCTTTATTTTTTATTTTTCTGTGCCTATAACAAGAATACTCTAACTTGATTCTCCATCTAAAGTTTAGAAGATTCAGTCCTGATGTTACTTTTAGAGTTGCCAGAAAAAAATATAATTTTATGCCTTTTTCTCCTGGTAAGTTTTTAACAAAATATCACTTTTGGTGATGTTTTGGAGGGGGAGGATATTACATCTTTCTGTGTAGAATTTTCAGCATTTGGAATATTCATTCATATCAGGAAAAATCAAGACATTTCCTAAGTATAAAACATTTAACGGTTGTTCTGCCCCCAATCTCCTTCATGGACTGTGTTGTGATAGTGGTTTAGAAATGAAACTCCTTGGTTTAGTGGTCCTAATGACACTGCAAACCACATGCTTCTCACTCACTCCCTCTGTTTTCCCCTTCTTCAAACATGACGTAGAAGAATAAGTACAGTGCCAAAAATAGCTTAGATGGCAAAACAGCCTTGGGATGAAAATGACAGAAGGACACACTTGAGCTACAAATCCCAAAGAAAACTGTAGTAGGTTCCATACATACAAAAACAGCCTATCCATGCTGAATAAAACATTTACAACTGATATAATTTAATTTCACAGAAATGCTGTCTCCCTTGAGACTAAATAACTTTTTATAATAAACAATAGATTTCACCCAGATAATGGGTTGCAAAAGAGAAGTGATTGTTTTTCAATGCAGACACATCAATGGTTTTTGGATCTCGACATTTTCAAGTGCACTTCAACTCCAAATTTCATTCTTTATACTGTATTCCCATTAAAACTTTGAAAGTTGTGATTTTCCTTCACATATTTTGTTCCCTTTGTCTAAACAATTATAGGTCCTCATAAACAGATGACAGAATCCTAAAGCCTGCTCTAATTAGAGTCATCTAATCCTTTTCTTAATTTAAAAGCCCAAACAGCAGTCTATCATCTTATGTAAATTACATCATCTACGGAAAAAACTTGGCATTAAGAGGCCCTGTTATAATTGTATTAAGACAGTTGCAAATAGACAACATTTTGTACCAAATAATAGCACAAAAATTCCAGTATAAAATTGAAAATTATATATAAACAATACATAACTTTTCATATCATTCTTGCTTTAGCAGTCATCCTCTCATCACCTAAAAAAATGCAAAAGTATTAACGAAATGAAAACTACATTTATTAAAATATTGTTTAATTTAAAATAGCTCCACATCCAAGCTGAACGAAGGAAAATATTTTACCCCTTGCTTTGATGAGTCTGGCCTGTGATCTTGTGTGCTTCTAAAGATGATCAAATGGAGCAGAGAACCCCATGAATCCTAACACAGCACTGTGAGTCACGTCCTTAATGAATACAGCATGTGGTATTTACACCACCTTGAGGACAACTGCTTCCATCTAGCTACTGATATTTCAAACAACTATTTCGTCAAGATGAATTGCAGGTCAGCTGTTGAAGCTCTCATCTAGTAACAGTTCCTTCTATTAAGCAAACTAAATTTACTCATTTTGCCATGTCTGAGTGTATTTCTGTCACTAGAAACTGTTTGATTTGGTTTATTTGTTTTAAAATAATTTTGTTTTACTATTTATTATATTTGTTGCTACTATTATTATGAGAGGTTTTTTTGAGGAAAATTGATGGAAAAGAAGAAACTAAGCAAAAATCATATGTCATGTGAAAATAATATTTATATATGGACTATAAATAATAATTTAAATCATTTTGTCTCCTTTAACTTGCGCTGTCCATAGCATATACCTGCAAATTGCTTAATTGGTAGTTTCATTCTACCATCAGAGATGAAGCAACAGCGCCTTCCACCATCTACTTTTTGTATTTTCAGTGTGTGCATATTTGTCCTTAAAGTTACCAGTTCCACTGTCCCTTCATTTGTAGCTTCACTCACTTAGACTAATACAGGTTCTGCACCTTGGATTGATATGAGTGACTGAATCAAACAGGCATATCCCACACAGAAAAGCAAATGTGATGCTGTGATCATATGATTATGCAGATGGCACTTGGAAATTCATATCGTCTTGATTTTACAATTAAATTAACATTTTGACAGGAACTTTGGTTTTCAGTAAAAAATAGTAGTAGTATCTCAGAGGTACTAGCGAATAAAATAAAATTTAAAGAAATAGACATCAGTTCTATTACTTGAAATTCCCTCTGAAGTTACCTCAGGTTTCATCTGTTTAAGTTTTAAGTAAGACTATTCCTTCAGCAGAGTTCTGCAATCAGTTGAAATCACTATTGTATTATAGGAAGTTTTGTGCAGTTATTGAGTTTCATTCATACAACTGAATTTTCTTTCTTGTGAAGCTACCATGGAACATTATGGATAATCAATATTTAATTTAACACATTCTGTAAAATATCCTGTATATATTTTTCTTTTTTTCTACCTCCCTTCTCTTTTGTAATGCCACCTTTTTCCTTTTCACTGGAGAGAAAAATATTTATCCTTTCTTTTAATGAGTTCAGAGTTTAAAGGTAAACCAGTGGGAGAAATTAATCCGACTCCAGAGAGATTACAAATCAGAGTTACAATTTACTTAAAAACATTGCAATAAATGCAATGATATACAGAAAAATTGTGTTTAAACCACAAAAAGACTAGATGTATAACCCAGCACCCTCAGGCATGAACAGAATGGTGTTCGGTACCCCCTGTGCTGAGTGCCACGTGGTCCCACCGAGTACAAAGCAAAAGGAAAGGAAAACCTGTTGGTGAGGGCACCCATTTATCAAGAAGAGACCTATGCAAAAATTGTTGCAGAATCTATGCAAAAATGACATGGTGGGAGATCTGTTCATTAAACTGTGAAAGAAGTGCAACTCAGGCATATTTTCTGACATATCATTTTCTGCTGAAGCACACACGTACCTTCTGGTGGGTCAAGCTTTTAAGAGTCACTGTGAAGAAGTCTGATTGGAAAGATAGGGCGTAAAGATGGAAACCTGTCAGATGCTGCTGGCAGAAGGAATTCGTAGAGACATGATCATTGAACCAGATTTGGTTCCTCCTCTGCAAGTTGAAGACTTAAAACCTCTGCAGACTTTACATGAGAAGAGAAATGTAAACCTACAATTAAAACATAAACTGTGTTATTAGTTTAGATGTGATACTAGAAATCAATAAATAATAAAATATGTTATTGTATATACACCTCAGTTAATTTTCTGATTATAAGTGAATTTGACTGATGGCTCTTGGCAAGCTTATAAGTTATGGAAAAATAGAAGCATTAAGGTTGGAAAATACCTCAATCCAGTACTGCTGTGTTTACCACCAAACTATATCCTCCAGAGACCCATCCACACATTTTTTTTAAACATTTTAAACATTTCCAGGAATCATGTTTCCATCACTTCTGTGGGTAGCCTGTCCAAACACCTGAGCATCATTTCAGTTAAGAAATTTATCTCAATATCTAATCTTTCATCAGACACTAAGTAACTGTAAAGATATATTTCAGGGCAGGATATAATGCTTATTAACAAGAAGGATAAATGTTGCTATCACCTGTTGCTACTGAATTTCATGTCAAAAGAAAGAGATCATAAACAGTACTCTGGTGCATTTCACTTTAGTTAGTGCATTCTTATCTAGGTATTTTATTTTCGAAAATAAGAGCTAATCTTTCAGTAGATAAGTTACTTAAGTAAATATGCATACAGATCTATTCTTCACAATTTCATCATGCTGCATAATGTCTCCATTGGACTTAAGTGACATCACTTAAAGAGTGCAGAATTTTTACCATGCATGAAGAATGTCAGTCTTTATCAGATGTTTATTTGGGAAATAATTATTATGTAAAGTTTACCAGTGCATGCTACTGTGAAAACCTTAAAATGATCAATCTGCACATGCTTATTTTCTCCTTTCAGACCTTCTTGATCGAATATGGAGCTGCATTATGATCAATATATCCTGTAGTGTGAGGTATTCTTGACGTTCAGGCCTCTAGGTAGGTGAAAAGTGGCTGACTAATACTGTGTATAAAATTTTCACATTGGTATCAGATTTTTTTACAGAATATTTCATACTTGAAGATCAGTGTTTGTGAAATACAGCATTAAATACATGTTAAGTAGAATTGTATCAATATGTGGCAAAGATTAGCAAGATTTAGACAAAATTAAAGGTCAGTGTGTGTGGGAATGCATTCAGAATGTAATTGATAGTACCTTGAACTGATGTTTTAATATTGCTTAAAATGTATGTTACCCTTCTCCATGTGTCCCCCTCCAGAATCCATGTCTTCTCTTTCCCAGAATCTATGTGTACCACTTCCCCGAAACCATGTGCTTCTTCCCAGAGATCCTTCGCGACCTCTCCTCAGGGAAACGAGGGGCATGACCCACCTTGCTACCTGAAACCTTTCCCCACCTATATGTTAACTCCCTTATCCCTGTTGGCCCAAAGCCACACAATACCTTTCCCCCCATTGGAGAATTTGAACCCCCTCCAAAGGACTATAAAAAGTCCCTGCTTCCTGAATAAAGCTCTCTCTCTCTGCTCGGACCCTCTTCAAGCTGCTGTGGTGTCTTTGTCCTTTGTGGTGGCTCAGGCACCACATGGCCGGGGGGGAACCAGGGGAGAGCACCCCTTCCTCTCCTAGATACATGGACTAAAAACCTAACCTAGGAGGATAATATCATACTGCTGCTACCATCCCACTCCAACGAGGCTCTCCATATATCCCCACCAGGATAAGTGTGAGGTCATCTCCAACACTGCTACCCTGCTTAAAGGTTGTGAGATGCTGTCGACTGGGCACTGGGATAAGTTGTCTTATGAAAAACTGCCACATCAAGCCAGTGTTGGTATAGGCTACAGCCAATTCAGTATAGTGTAGCCACCATCTGTGTGAAGCTAACAGCATTGGCCCCAGGATTTTTCAGGCTTTGTCTGGACTTCTCTTTGCCTGTATGAGGCTTTATTTTATTTAGGTAAATGTCAATGCTAAAAGAGTTAATGCTGTGTCAGAAGCAGCCTGGCACTCATCCTACTATCAGAGCCTCATCATTCTCACAGCCTGGCTCTGTCGTCTTTGATACACTCCTTAGTGGTGGTCTCATTGGTGAAGTCTGGCTTTCCTGACCAGTGGAAACTTTGAAACACAACCACAACAGATATTAAGGCTGCCTGCCACTGCTTATTTCTAAGAAAACCATGTGTAGGCTGCTGTTTCTTTGCAAGTGAGAGAGTTTATGAAGAATTCAGCATCTTATTCCAAAGTTATTGAACAATTTGGGCAAGGACAAATGGAATAGCTGTTCCTATTAGACCAGTGTGTTTTCTCCTAAGGAAAATTATTGCAAACAGAAATTAACTAACTAATTGCATCTTGGAAAGTTTAATGAATACTCAGAATGACTCAAAATAATTTTAAAAATAAATGACTTATAATTATTGAATGATGAGAAATCATGAATGTAGTAAAAGATGAGTTTTTCCTTTTTTTTTTTAATAAATTGTATTTAGTGTTGCTATTGTTTTTCTTTTAGTTATGAAGCATAAGTATGTTGTCAACAGAGTTTTGACTGTTTTCATGAAGAATTCAATTACTTCTGTCATGAGAAATAAATTCAAGATAAATATATTAGACTGTACAATTAGGGAGATATTTTTATACTTATGGAGGTATAGTTTCTATTTTTATACTTGAAAATAGGCTAGAGAATGTTGGCAGAATATTTGAGAGTATACACTCACTGGAAAAAAAACCAGACAAAAATGTCATGGCACATCAGTTTGAAAGTGACATTCACTGGGCTCCCAAAGAGCTATAGCTAATTATACTCACCAGAAGTGGGGGAGTGGGGGGTGGAAAGAGCACATATAAAATTTGTGCTGGTTTAGAGTTAAACCTGCCGGAGAAATGAACCCAACTCAGTACGGTTTTTCAAGTCAGAATAACAATTTAATAAAAGATCACAATAATACACTGATACAGAAGGGAAAATTCATTTGTGCCACAAAAACAGATGTGCAGCCCAGCACAGTGGGGGACGAGCAGAATGGGGCTCACCAGCTGTGGGAGAACACCCAAGCTACGGGGATCGGAAGCAACAAATGAAGACCAGGACAGCAGATGCTTGAACCTTGTTAAATTAGAGACGTTTTAGAAATTGAGTTCTTTGTACAAGTTCCCCTCTAATGTGTACCCCCTCTAATATGTACCCATCAAGTGAAACTGTTACAAGTTACCTCACAGTTGGACTGCCCAGCCAGCCCCACCCTCGTCCTAACCCCATTGATTGTATCCCTTGTCTATCCCCCCCCCACTCCCTAGGGGCCCGCTAATCTGTCACCCTTCCCTTCCCCCATTAGCTGACCCGGTTCCCTAGCCACCCCCACCCCCTGAGCTGTATATAACCTTCTTGTTACTTTGAATAAAGGCTTTTCACCACCCCAGCTTCAGAGGACCCACGTGTATCTGTACCATCACCAGCACAGGGTTTCTACCACTGGCCCGGGTCCAGAGAAGCAGTGAGAAGCCAGTCCACATGGTCAAACCCCTGTCAACCAACCCCTGTGCTGAATACCGTGTGGCCCCCTTGAGTTCAAAGTAAGAAGAAAGGAAGAAACCTGCTGGTGAAAATGACGGTAGCAGTCCAGTGGCAGTGTCAGTCCGGTTGAGGCTCTGGTCCTCCTCTGGATCTGAGGAGAGATCCCAGTCCCAAAACCCCAAGCTAATATCTGTTTGGGCTCTGATGGGAATGCCCAGTCCCTCCCCCAGGGTGGAGAGTTTTACAATGGGTGATTTACTCTGTGAGGTGAATCATGGCATATTCTGGGCATTCCTGATGGCCCATTAGCAGACATGACCCCTCAGGTGGGTGAGGAGGCAGGAAAACTTCCTTATCCCACAAAAGTTCCTAAACACCCAGCTTATAGCTTAAGGGGCCAGGTGTGCCCTGGGCAGCTGCTGCAAATGGGCCATTATGGGCAGTTCATGAGAAAAATGACATAGAGGGTTTAGAATACACACCCACACCATGACAAACTGATCCTGGTTTCTATAACCAGGACAATATATTTACAAATAGACTGAAGACCCTATATCTAAGACATGGCAAACCAATAAACCAGTGGCTCTTTCCTTGTGACTTTTGACAGAAAATTCAAAGCAGTCACAGAATATCAGGATTGTCAAACATTCCTGATTCTTCAAGATGGATATATATTTATATATGTATAGGTAGACATACATATGATACAGGAAATGAACAGCTGGCGATAATTTTTATTACTTAAACTTATTTAAACAATCTACTCTCTTAATTGGAAGATCAAGAAAATAGAGGAAATAAGAATGCATATTTTATGATGAATGAAAATACTGAACTTTTGAGCTTATATACATATGCTGTTGAAATAGCTAATAGTGCATCAACACATGAGTTGTTAAATTTCTGGCTTTAGGCTTTGTCCCCCCACCCCACAACACCCTGTAGCTTTGGATACCCACAAGGAGTATGTGTATGTATGTATGTATATATGCACATACGTTGCCCATCCCTTACTGCATTTCATAAATGAATTATGTGGCTTGTATGTTATTCAAGAGCTTGTTCTGCCAAGGGCTTATTTGCATATTTTGTATGCACATTGAATTACACAGACTATTTTGCCGTTGTTGAACTACTGAGGGGGAAAGAATGATAAATGTTAATGAAAAATTCAATAATTGACACTACTAAATTCAATGGGACTTCTTTCATACTCCTCATTGTGTGCAAGATTTCAGCTCTACTCTTTATCGTAGGCACAGACAAATAAAAGTAAAAATGTTTCATTATTCTCCAATTCATCAAATTCTTTCCTTTCTAACAGTGCAGGAGTAGGGGTACCCAGAGCTTAAAGAAACTAATCCTTATAACTTACAAATACTTCTCTTCTACTGAACTCAATTGCGACGCTCTGAGCTGAGTTGAAAGTGACCCAGCTGAGAAATAGATTACAAGAAAGAGGGGGAGGAATTTTCTCATAAAAATGACAGTGGTTGTGCATTAGTGTGCACATCACATTAGTTCCATTGTGTGTATCTTGTATTTTTGACAAGCTGAGGAGAGGTTATTCCCAGAGAAATCTCAGGATGATACACTGGTTTCTGGAAGGAATTTACAGAGCAGATGTGCATCATTTACGATTTCTTCTTTTCAAACTCTTTTAGGTTCCCTATGTCTTTTAATCCTTTCAGTATTCTTGTTGCCTGCCTTCAGAGCTTTCACAAGCAGTGAAAAACAGAGTACATAATTCTGTTTTCACCAGAGCTTGGCATAGTCGTTAGTTGATTTACATAAAACCTCCTGATCCACTTAAGGCCTGCTCCAAAGCTGTTCAAATCAGTTGGAAGAGTCCCACTCAGTACCATCAAACTCTCTGTGGAGACATCAAAATGCAGATTATACTCCTTTTCCTTTTTTTTTTTTTTTCTCTAACAGTATCTAATTGCAAACTTCTCTCTGAAAGCCCCATGATGACATTCCTAAAATAAACATTTCTTCATTTATTGACTAGTACTAATTCCTTAGTCTGTTTCCTTTGGAAACCAATTACATTACTCAAATTTAAAGCTTTTGTCTTCCACTTAGAAAGACTATTGAGATACTAGAAAAAGTTCAGAAAAAATAGTCATGAGTATTATCCAACATCTGGAATATCCATTTAGGCTGACACATTATTTTGGTTAACACAGATGAATTGCTCCTGATTGGCAGGAATTTGAATGGGAATAAAAATCTTCATAGTAGTAGGCTCTTTAGTATAACAAAATTTAATGACTGGGAATTTTAAGTTGGAAAGTTGTTTTTACCAAAGCAGGCAAGGAACCCTTGGAATTATTTGCTTAAGAGCATGCACACTCTTAATCTACAAGATCTTAAATCAAGAGACAGCCTGTGCAGAGCTGTTGTCCTGTTGCAAGATTTGTTTGATGAAATTCTATTACTTGTATATGCATGAAATCCAGATAAGTTTTATTTCCTTTCGTTTTTAAACCATGTAAAATTTTTAAAACTACTTGCACCTTTTCCTACAATTTTTATATATAAACATGTAAAAATCAGTAAATATTTTACTTAAGTTTCATTTTTATCCATTTTGCATTTTAATAACAGCTTGTGTATGTGCAGCCTTTGTCTATTGAGAGGAAATCAGGCCAGGATCTATCCCAAGCCTAGGGCATAAATTGTACTTTTCCCACTACAAACTTCATTGAAAACCCAAAATGTACAAACCTTCCATGAAATTATATTAGAAAAAGAATGTTTCACATCCAATCAAACATTCTTTATAGCTAAAACTGAAACATTATTTTTGGAATTTAAGTTTTGCATATTTTTTACTCATACTTGAATTAATTTAATTTTCAGAAGTCATTTAAAAATAGTAAATCCCATTGAGCCAAAAATGCCAAAAAGGAGTATTACCATGTTGTCAAAACACTTTAAATTTTAGACAAGTTTTGTATTCTCCACTGTTTGTGTCAATAAGACAGTAATGGCTTTTCCCATAGGAGTTTGTGTTTGTTTTATTCATTTTAATAAAAGATTCTACCTGGATCTATGGGGATACATTAATATATAAGACCACACCATGTATTTAAAAGCAAAATAAAAAGACGAGAGGAAGAAATTCTACTGAACAAAAAGTATGAGAGTGAAGATGTTTACATTCACATAATTGTTCTAAGATACTCTTTCACAATATTTTTATTCTCCTAAATAAAATTATAAGCATATTTGGAGTAGGATCTAAATGAATGTATGGTCAGTGCCTCTTTTGGCTCTTGTTAATATTCTAAAATATGCCCTCTGTGTTTTCAAAGGATGCTAGCGTGTTAGAGTCATAGAATATCCTCAGAGGAAGGGACCCACAAAGATCATGAAGTCCTACTCCTTGTCCTGCAGAGGACACCCCAAGAATCCCACCATGTCCCTGAGAGCATTGTCCAAATGTTTCTTGAACTTTGTCAAGCTTGTTTTTGTTGTAAACACTTCCCTCCAGAGTCTGCTCCACGGCCCAACCACCCTCTGGGTGAAGAACTTCTAAGCTAAATGTCATGTGACACAATATAGTATGTTACTATGAAAGACAACATGTACTACAGTGGCTGTCTCCTGATTCAAACACAACATTCCTAAACTAAGGAAAAACATAAATTATTTTACACACATTTCAGGTAAGGTTTTCCATAACATTTTAGTGAGATTCCATGGGATGCTCGCAGGGCAGTGTGCTTGCATAACACTTTGTAACTGTGTATGCCGTCCCTATAGCATCCAGCACTTCCTTTTTTATCCTTTTGTTGAGTAGCTGGGATGACTGTGCAACATGAGTATTTTTCAACATGAGAAAAGGCAGAAAATGGGGACCATGTGTGCAAGTTAAGCACAATTCTGGCCCATTGCTTGTAATAGTTTTCTGTCTTTCTGCGTACTCTTTTCACTTTCATCATTTTTCTTTAAGCTGAAAACTAAGAAAAAGTAGTTTTGAACACTTTTCATCCATCTTGGAGCCTTCACTTATACAGTCCCTTTGTTGCTTTTCAGTGGTCTCCTTCTATTCTCTCTATGTATTTCTACAACCCTCTGTAGCCTCGTTACATTTAATTTTGCTTTTTTTGCTTCCCTTGCTTTACCTCTGCTTTATTTGTCAGCTAGATTCCATCTAGTCCTTTCAATCTATTCATGTGTGGATTTTGGGGACTTTGGTGGGGTTTTTTTGTCTTCTCAGGTTGTAATGAATCATACAAATCATTTTGCTGCTACCTAACAAAACGAACTACGCAGATTTAGGTTTGGTTCTTTATTCCTTCACTTGGCTCCCTGCAGTGAGTGGTATCTTTTGATTGACTTTTATCAGTCTTTGTCTCAGCTTAACATATGAATTCATTGACTGTGGTGTTTTATTAAAACATATTTTGATTTCATAGCTCAAATAACAGAAAACTTCAGAAGCATGTCATTTGTTTTCTGAAGAAAATGGCTTGTTTTAGAGTGAGAAGAATCACATGTTAATGCAGGTGTAGATAACATAGTCCTGTATTTCCATTTTCTTTCAAACACCATAGCTGTAACTACAGTAATATATATGAAAGCAAATATAGTATTATACATAAGGTACAGGAAAACCTAAATTGCTGTACATCAACTCTACAGTACATCTGGAACGAATTCCAGGTTTGTAAGCAATACCTCTTGCAATTCAAACATCTTGATGCATTATGTTACTAATATTTTACTCCACAACACTGTCTTTCCACTAAAAAAAAACCTGAGGCATGCATGAATAGAAATAGGAAATATCCAAAAATTATTGCCATTTAAATTCTAAACATTAACATCTACATTAACTAATGTAGATAGTAAAGTGTCTTACTGAAGACAAGGCACCTGCCCAAAAATACTCTTCTCATAGTTGGATTCTACCTCTCCGTTTTTGTCAAAATCTATTGTGACATTTTTTAGTTCACCCTTGGGCACTCACATTTGGGTCATTTCATATATAGTGCATTCACGAACTCTGTCTTCTGCCCTTTGCCCATTTTATCTGACAGCATTCCCATCCCTAATCTTTTAGCATCCTGAAAAATATGATAATGCCAACATCAAAGTTTTCCAATGGTGCACATATCTGGAATTTCTGAATGGATGTAAAATCCATTATGTAAATGTTTACATAGGGTTTGGAGCAATGCCTTGGAAAACTCCAGGAAATTCACATTGAAGAAGTAGACATTCTTGACTTTGCAGAATAAATAATAGCTCTCTAAAATTACTGGTAGGTGAATATATTATGAAGATATTTGGTTCAATGCTTTGCAATGTAATTTGTTCAGAAATTTCTGTTTGTTTTGGAGTTTGTTTGCTTACTTTAATGAAGGCAGCCAGTGCACATTCTGTAATGTTTTAATTCCATTTTGAAATGATTCACAGTAAGATTTAGGGATTTATATTTATATTTATGCCTAGACACAGGAATGCATGCAGGGTTATTGCTTCAATAGTTCTGCTGTATACAACTGAGGCATATTTGTGAACACACAGCATGTATTGACTTGAACATTAATATCAGAACAAGATCATTTGCAAGTAATGGAGATTTCAGTTCTGAACTATGATCACCTTTGCTAAGAGAATTCTTCATAGACTTGACTCTTTGGTGTCACACTCAGGAATGAATGCATAATACATCATCTGCACGTACAAGTTCATGCATTGCTGGAATCAATATTTAATTATTAACATAGCTGAATTTTAAAGTTTTAGCTATAAAAGGGTAGTTAATTGAGATGTGTTCAAGTAAACTAATTGATATGTCATATGTGTACAGATAGGTTGTCAAATAAGCTAACAAATAAAATACCAGGGAATGAAAAAGACATGTTATGGACAGGTAAAACATTCAAGTCAAAACCTCCTTGGTTCAGTGAAAGCTCCTGGCAACACTACTTAAGTTTTAAAAATATTACAGCAAAATGTCTTAGTATACTTTAGAGAAGCTGGTGGTTAGTGATGTATTAGATCTTATTTGATTGATTTTTGTTATGATTAGGAGCATCTGGAGTGCAAAAAGAAAACTGGAATATGTAATAAAATAATTTATACAGGCTCTATATTGAGGGCAGTTTTATTAATTGTGGAAATAAATCTACTCTTCTGTCTGAAGCTATCAATTAAAATGGTAGCCATTATTCATGAAAAAAAATATATAGGGTGTTATTCATGACAACAGAATGTATCATCTGTAAGTGGTCAATAAATCATTTTAGGGGAAAACTGATATGGAAAATGGTGGCACCTAAGCTTTCAATTTTCATTAGAATTGTAACTGCAGCAAGTTGTTCAGCAGACAAGTCTCTGCCACACAAGCCCAACTGAGCACTCTTTGCTGTTCAGAAGTTTGCAAAAACTACTACACTTTTGTCCAGTATCTGGCTCTGCTAACTTCCAAAACCTGCCATAAACCTTGCCAAGGGGCAGTGCAGGGCCAGGCTCTCTTATACCAAGTACTCATCTCCTCCTTGGTTTTGAAATCTATATGGCTTTGACTTGCACTAAATTTGTAACAAGAAATACGGGAAAATTTGCTGGTGAAGTCAATACTATTAATTAAATAGTACAATGGAGAAAGTCCATTATACAACTGATTTACTACATTTTTTTCCTATATCTGCCTTTTTTCCTGCTTTGTCAAAGTACATTCTTAGTCTCTCGTCAGTACCTAACTGTGTTTCTGTTTAAATCATTGGGATACTTGCACTTAAGTGATCACAGTCATGTTCAAAACACTTAATTTCACTTGCTTTGCCTTGACAAGATCACCAAAAGATGTAGAGTTTAGTGACACTGAGCATGCTGGCATCTCAGACCCTGCTAAGTCACTATCTCTTCCATAAGATGTGTTTCATATGCTATATTATATGTAATACCATGAAAAGATACTATGCCTATAAAATCAGCTCAATGGGAAACCTCATTAGAGAAAATGTTGCAAGTAGGATTAGCACCATAATGTAGTTGCATACCTCTTCCAAACACATCCCATGGCAGGCAATCCTTCTCCTTCTCTTAGGAAGAGGTGGAGAGAGGGGCAGAATCATAAAATGATTTTCTTTTTTTCCAGCCCTCAGGTCCCATCTTATGGAAAGTACAAAGCATTTGAGAAGCCCAAAGACTGTACTGAATAATGTCAAGTGCAGAGCTTTTGACTTCCATCTTCTCTTTTGAGACACAGGTTGAGCTGCATCATTCCTATTTCCTCTGCTTTTAAACACTGCAGAAAGTGTTTCTCAACAGGACATAAAAATCAACCATATAGATGAAGATGGAGAAGGTGAGTAGAGGGAAAAGGCAAAAGAACAAAATACTTTATAGGTTTCAAACTGAAAAGCAAGACCTGATTCAACCAGTGAGAATTTTAGAAGAGTTGGGCCCCAGAATTAAGAGTTAATGGTTTTTGGCAGCAAGGACTATATGGTAGTTCACGTTTTGGCTATTAGCAAGACTTAATTAATTTTCAAGTACAGCTTAAGTTTATTTGTTGCCTAATGGGTCTTTTTCAGGTTTAAATTTTCTATCTGACATTAATCTTTCTTTAGTGTTTCATTTTCAGAAGTTTGTTTTTTGGGCTTATTTTAAAGGAGCTTTTTGGTCTGTGCTTTTTTTTTTTTTTTTTTACCTCTTACCTTATAGTTAACAATTAAACCACTTCTAAATAAAATGTCAGGTTTTACATGCTGTACTGGCCAAATCCTTCATTGCAGTTTACTTGTCTTGAAAGGTATTTGCTTTCACTTACAACATACTCAGAGCATGCTGTCATAAACTTGTTTTGCACTGACCTTCTGTCTCAATGAAACTGGTTGTTGGAAGAAATTAGACTACCTGTTACATTAGTACGAGTTCTATTTCTGTGATACTTGTTCAGCTGCTATAGAGGCAGATAAAAGCCAAGTAAATTTGATTTGTTCAGGCTGTATATTGCCACCTAACTGATGGACAGCATAGCTCTTCTCTAGAACAATTCACATGATCCATCAAGTATTTTCAACATACTGCAGCAGGTTATCCCTTTCTAGGAAGAAAGCAAAGCTTCAGGAAAAAAAGGTTTCCTTGTGGATTTGTAACAGATACATCGTTAATGGCTTACATGTCCACACAAATATAAGTTATTGCACTTCCTATTCAGTGTTCTGCATATCCCTAAAGTTTCATATCTAAAAATAAAAACATAAGCATATATACATAATATGTAAACATGTGTGCATATAAGTATATATGTGTATTTTTGTCATGAGTTTCTGTGGCTGAATTTTGATAGAAGAGAGGGGGGCCAACAGAATGGTTTCTGTTAGAAGCTGCTAGCAGCTTCCCCTGTCCTACAGAGCCAAGGATAGCCAGGTCCAGGAGGACCTGCTTGCTAGCCAAGGTCAAGCCAATTAATAATCAGTCACACCTCTGTGATAGCATATTTAATAATTCAGGAGTGTGGCACAGTTGAAAATTCCAGCCATGAGATAACAATGCAGAGAATAAGGTTGGAACAGGAGGAGAAGAAGGAGGGACCCCACAGGAGCAGAGAGGGGAAGGACTTAAAGCTATGTCCCACCCCTGCAGCCCGTGGAGAAGCATTGGGGTGCACAGACTCTCCTGCAGCCCATGGAGGAGCAGGTGGATGCCTGAAGGAGCTGTTACCCTGTGGGAGGCCCATGATGGAGGAAGGTCTTGCAAGGGACTTGTGGCTGTGACCAATGGAGAAGGAGACCCACACTGGAGCTGGTTTTTTCCCACGTAGAACTGATGCCCATGTGGTGGACTCACGTCGGAGAGGTCTACTGAGGACTGCCTGTGGTGGGAGGGACCCCAGGGAAGCAGGGGAAGGACTCAGAGCTGTGGCTCCACTGTAACCTGTGGTGAGGACCATGGTGACATAGGTTGTCCCCTTGCAGCCCATGGAGACCATCGAGGTGCAGAGACCTGACTGCACTCCATGGAGTGACCCACAGACAGCAGATTGAGAAGAACTGCTGTCTGAAGGGTAGATTTCAGATTAGCAATGGCAGAAACAACAATCAACCGCAAACCCTATTCCCTGTTCCCTGGCACTGCTGGAAGGAGGGAAGAGTGGGGGTGTCTAAGTTTAGAGAGCTTAGAAAAATTTATAGTTAAAACAGAGGGACAAATCTCCTTCAATTTCAAAACAAATTTTAATTAAGATATGATAAATGGAAGGATAACAGTTCCTAGCTATAGTTTATATATATCTATATCTATATATTTAAGATAAACAAAAACAACCAGAACTAACCGAGTAAAGTAGAAGAAAAAACAACCTGAGCAAAACCCCTTCCCTCCCCCAGTCTCTGTCCCTGGCAGGCACAGAGGTATTTTACAGACCGCAGGTGATGAGATGAGTANAGCTGCTAATGTGCCATTGTGAGCAGTTCATGGGAAAAAATGGCATAGAGGCTTTAGAATACACACCCACACAGTGACAAACTGACCCTGGATACTAAAAACCAAGACAGGGGGGGAAAAGTATTTTTATGACTGTTTTATGTCTTACTCTTTAGCTTTTGTTAGCAATAAATTCAAGTATTTTACCCATTTTGAATTTGTTTTGTCATTATCTGTCTTACCTAGTTTTTTTTTGCTTTTCTCCTTTTCTTTCCCTCTGGGAAGGGAAAGTCTGGAGGCTGGGCAGGCACTGGGTCAAAACTGCCACAATTTGTAAATATATATTTATAAATATATGCAAACATATGTATACATATTCATTTGTAAATATGTATTTACATTATGTTCTCTTGTATTCTGTCTTAAATTCATTTTCCCCCTTTAGAGTAGTAAGATGAATACATATGGTATTATAATAATATACTAGTCATTAAAATCTAAACCAAAAACTCCTTGCAATTCAAAATCACTACATGTGTCAGTTATTCAAGGCAAAAATTTCTCCAGGTTACTCCAGGTCTTGCTATGTCCCAGCAATTCCCTGTATACCCTTCAATAGTAGTCCTCACTATTTTAGGTTATCAAAAGCCCTATTTTGAAGTATTGATTCTTTTCAAAGTGATCTCATTTTTTTCTGGAATGTATGTTACATGTGTGAAAACAGGGTAAATTGACATATACATCCATTGCAAAAGAACAGTATGTCATCAGGTAAAGCCAATTTGGCATATTAGATGTTACTGGACTTGTAATGGTGTCTCTGATGGTGCCTTGAAAGGAATGACAAGGCTGGTATTAAAGAAAATCTCATAAGATGAAGTTTTGTGCTGTCTTCTCCCAGCTGCCTGAGGCTGGAAGGGCTTCAGGAGACTATTACTGAGCAATTTGAGTTGACTTGTTCTGATTTAGAGTTTGTGGGTTTGGAAATAAAGCAAGCCCTGAGAAAGGGCATGCAAAGAGATGATCAGTGGTATGATTAGTGAGCCTGTACAGTGATGTACAGGTCCTTTACAAATCTTGAGCTTGGTGAATGCTTCGCATCAGAAGAACTGAATGCCTTTAAAGAAAAAACCATTTTAATGAATGCCTGTTGAAATTCAAATCATAATTCATTTCAGCTATGCTTAGGCCACCTTTAGATTCTCTTTCTGTGAACATTGACACAAGCAATCATTGTTTGCAGAAACCAAAATTTAACCACACATGTTCTATATTCATATCAGATAAAGTATAATTTTTCTATGGAATAAGAAATTAATGGCAAGGTGCAGAAGGGGAAAAAATCCAGTAAAACCTTATGAGAGCCCTGCAACAGGAGCAACTGAGCACCTACCAAAAGATTTATTATTAATCTCTACTAGGAGAAGCATATGTATAGCCATCCTATGTGACATTGAGGAAACCAAAATGCATATACTTTATACATGCAAATATGTATTTTATATTATAAATGTGTATGCCTACATATAAAGCTGTTTAAATGACATATACATTCTGCAACTGTTTGCTATTTTAAAGGTGACCTATACCTGTATGTATGTTTCTTTACTTCCTGGAGTTTATTTCTCCTTAAAAAGAGGATTATGGATTCTCAAAACCTTGATTCAATTAAAAGCCAGTATTAACAATCAGTTGTACACATACATGAGCAAGATTGTTAAGGTGAGCATAGAGTCATGTAAAGACTTTTAAAGTCATTCCATAAGCAGTGCATATATGGAATTAGTACCCTGAAAGGCAACTCACAAACCAGCAAAGTTGTGACTCAACTGAATGCAGAAAATGTCAGAAGAGACACCACAGCTCTAGTCTCATTATTCAAAGGTAGATAAGTCACATAATTGCTCAATACTGATGCCTTAGAACTTTGTATATATATGTGTATATTTTTATATATTTGTATATTTGCAAATTTTTATGCAGCTATACAGCTTCTCATATTTGATATAGCAACTAGCAGTTTCCACCTCTATTCTACATTCCTGAATTTCTGTGTTAAGGACAAGATAGTGACTAGAACATTTTGCTTGGGATTCACATACCAGGGCAAGAATAACAATACATATTGTAGTCAAAACAAGATAGAAGACCCAGGGACCTTGGAGAAGCTCCAAGGAAGGAATATGACATGAAGATGATGATGGTGAAGAAGCAAGGGGTCTTGGACCCCCAACTTAATTCCAGGGGTGAGTGCCAAGGGGCAGACCTGAGGGAGGTTCTGGGGATGGCGCCAGGATGGCACCAAGGTGGACAGTTCTTGGTTTGGATGTAACCTTTAGTTATGGTAATTAAGTAGTATCATAAAATTAGTAAGTACCCCTATGCAGGGTGCACATCTATATACTTTGTGAACCTGAAAAGCTTTTCAGAAAAAACTGCTCTCTACTTTACCTGTATTAATGTTGAAAAGTTTCTTTTCCTCAGTGTTAGGCAACAATACAATGATGCCTATTTCTTTTAGATGTTCATCAGACATTGGTTCTTATTCTCAAAGAAAATCAGAGAATAAAGAAAACCAAAGAATAATAGAACGGTAAATTTTTCTTTTATTCCTTCCAATTTTTTCTAATGTGATGAGGAGTATACAACTCAGATGTCCTATGTTCTGTGTGAATACTTACTCTCTGGATTGTGCAGTGTCTCACTCTCTTTTCCTTCTGTCTAGTAACACAGGCATCTCTGAAGGTGCCTGCAATGATGAGCTTGCAACTCAAACACAAGACCATAAGGAGTTGTGCTTTCTACCACTTTGACGCAAAATATCTCTGCTGAAACAGCTCAGGGATAGTACACCGGATAGGTAGTCCATTATCTTCTGAGGATGTACTTTCAAAACCAAGACCATTACCTCACATCGAGTTTGAATGGTCATGTGAGGAAGATCTGTTTCCTTCTCACTGCTTCCATAAAGGAGATGTCACACTGCTGAAAGCAAAAGCAATGCTTCAACATAACATGTCAGTCCTCATGTTACTTTCCCTCAGGCCTTTAGGTCCTTGGTAAAGAACAAGGATTGTGCTGGCATTGCAAACTCTTTCTCAAGCAGAAAGAATTGAAACTGGCTCCTCCATTATCATGCAGAAAAAAAACAGGAGAGAGTGATGATTTGACTACCTATTCTGGGATTTGAGCCTGTGAGTTTATGAGCATTTTCACAGACTGATAATTCTCATGGAAGTAGGCAATGCCTCAAACTCCACTGCATGTTGAGCCATTATTTATGCTAATGTTAGCTTTTATGTGTTAACATTACATTTATACCTGTGCAATCACAGATGAGATTTTCAAACCTGAGAATTTTTTCCATAGATGAATTAGTGTAATTACAGCTCACTAAAGCAACAACAAATTACTTTCTTAGCCATGAAAAAAAAAAAAAACAAAAAAAAAACAAAAAAACAAAACCGATAAAGAGGAAAGGTACCAGAAAATGAATCAGACTTGTGAATGGATTCCCTGGACTCAGTGAAATTCAGAAACATCATGCGTGGGCAATGCTCATGACTAGGAAAAAGACAATAAACAATGTAGATACCCAGTCGACTTTGCCTTTAACAAGGCAAATTGCTAGTCTGGGAACTTATTACTCCTAACTGGGGTGATCTGAACACAGGCATTAACACTCAAAAAAATGCCAGGTATACTGCACCTCCTTACTGTTATTGGCTCTTATTTAAACAGTAGAACTGAAATCACTTGCAAACTTTAATAGCAGCTAAAAGAAATACCTTGAGGGTGGTGGTGCTAAGAGAAAATAATTCTTCCTATCTATTGTATTTTCATATGGAGAAAAACAACTGAAGGATTTGAAAGCATATTTTTTGTGAAAAGAATTTGCTGAAGATTGAAAACATGGTGGAGCTTTTCAGCAAATTCCGTTGTTGATAAAGGAATACTAATGCTTAAGCCCTTCTAATGAAGATGAGTTTACCATGGAATAAAGTTGTCAATGATGAGCAGAAAATAGGGCATTTGTAAATACAATGTAACACAGAATGATGAAGCACATCCAATTTATGCAAAGATATGCTTGCAGAAGTACAATAAATAATATCTGCATAATAAATTACTGGAAGAAAGACAGGCTGAATAAATTGTTTACTGGCAATTTATGGAAAACAAACCTAGCACAAAAAAGACAATTTGACATTAGTCTTTTAACGAAATTTTTTGACAAACACTAAACCCACACTGACTAATGATTCAAAGGACGCAGTATTTGTAACTATTTTCATTAGCAATAGAAAATTTGAATTAGGGCAAGAGAAAAGTTCTTGGTTTTTAAGGTAAAAAGGCAGGATACACAATGTAATAATATATATAAAATCCCACACAGATTTTTATACACATATATACATGTTTTTCCCTGTACCTGAGATTCTTTGGTTTAAAAATAAGAACAGATTGAGGGGGTAGGAGAGAAAGCTAGAGAAAATATATTTGTGGCCCATCAATAACTAATAATAATGGGATACGCTATGTATTAGAATTACCTACAATAAATATACATTTAATGGCTGTTTGCTACACCCACTGGTCGCAATGTAAAAGTTTTTATTGGGCTGCATGAACTAGCCTTTAAAGAAATTCTGGAAGTATTTTAAAACTGAATCAGAAAAGTTGTGATTTATATTGCCATTCATTTACAGAGCCATTTACTTAATGTTACTAAATATTTCTATGATGCATGTAGTGGTTCTAGACAGCTTCCATAGATGCTTAGGATACCAAGTATACCAAAATGAGTGATAAGCCATTTAATAGCCAGATAATGGCTTTGGAGGACAATGTCACTGAAGAGGAACAATTACCCTCATCCTTCCATCAACCAAAATAAAACAAAAATTAATGAAAATAAATGGGAATTGACAGTACATATAACTTCTACCTATAAGGATATACAAATGATTGTTATATTCTGCATAAAACAACTAGATATTCAACTTTAAAACATTCAGCAGTTTTTGACCTTCATACTATGCAGGACATTGAGATTCAAATAACCATCAGATTCACTTGCCACATAAAATATTCAATGATACCTGTAGCACTACATGCTCTGTTAGTAAATAAAATACTGTTCTTATTTTGGTGTTATCCCAGCCCTATCAAAACCTCTTTTCATTTATCTATGAAAAGGATACAGCCCTGTTCCAGCAGGCTAAAGTTTGTTGTTTGTTCTATTTCTGTGACACAGCCCTAATTTCATCAGCTAAGCAGATGAAAACAAAAATCAATAGCGAATATGATGCTGAGTGGGATGTTTCATTGTGACTGAGAAGAGAGCATGTGAAATCTGTCTCCTGAACATTTGCTTCTGCCTTTGGGATTTGGCTAGTCATTTGAACCTACACAGGTGGCAATATCGCTCTTTTGGGGACTCCACGTGTCTAAGTTTAGAGAACTTAGAAAAATTTATAACTAAAACAGAGACACAAGTCTCCTTTAATTTCAAAACAAAATTTAATTAAGGTATGATAAATGGAAGGATAACAGTTCCTAGCTATGATATATATATGTATATTCAAGAGAAAACCGAACAACCAAGACAGAATGAATAAAAACTTCTGCATCAAAACCCCCCACAAACACACGCACAGTTTGTCCCCGGTATTTACGGGCAGCAAGCGAGGAGATGAGTGGCTGGTGCTGGGATGCCCCCGGGGGGGGTTGGTGGATGGGAAGAAAGGCTCCAGTGTGTCCCTCCGAAAGGCTCGGCTAGTGGTCTGCTGGTCTCGGGCTGGAGCTTCCGATGTAAGAAAAGTTCTCCCACGTCTAGGATGACCACCGCTGGCTCCCTCACAGAAGGCCCAATGTAAGGGGCCCCCCGGCTAGTGATGTCGTCTCTGTCTCTCTCTCTCTCTCGGGCAAAAGTCAACAAACAATCCCAAAAAATCAAAGCTTTGTAATCCAGGTATGGGAAAGGGAAGCAGCAGGAAAGGCAAGAAAGAAACCCAAGACTCCGGGGTTTCTCTCTCTCCACCGTCTCTCGCTGCCGACACCCGCTGCCGACTCCCCAAAAACCAGTGTACCCTTCTCCCCCACCCTTAATCACCGGTACTCTTGCTTCTTTTGTTAGAGACAAAAGGACTGGGCTAGGACAATTCGCTCCTCATTCTGAGGGTGGGGAAACAAAAATTCCATCAGTTTCTGAACCTATAACACCACGTCAAATTTTCATCTATTGCTGTAAAATGGGCATGTTTCAAGTAATCATACCTTGATTAGCCATAGTTAAATTAACAAAAATGCTTAGTTATTAGAGGTCTAACATCTTCCCAGAGGTTTCACTTCAGCCTGTTAGTCTTCAGACACTGGTCAGACTTCACTGCCTGAGTGCACACAGAGTTACCACTTGAAGTCTTTAAGCCTATTTCAGGACACAAAGATTTATGTGTCAAAATGTGGACCTCACAGAAAGACTTCGGTAATAAATACCTGAAAAGTAGTTGCTGCTCTCTTCCAGACACAGGCAGTGGTCACACACAAAGGGCCAGGAAGGTCTTGAGCACAGACTTTAAAGCAAGTGGAGCAAATACCCTGTGTTAGTCCCCAGAGAGCCTTCTGGAAAGGCCAGAGAGTGTGTGTTAAGATGCTTTGTGTTGGAGAATATATACCTTACATAAATTTTGCATACGTGAGAAGGTTAAGAACTTTCTGCAGGTTGGAAATGACCACATATACAGAACAAATCTCTAAAATAGTAGAGCTTCACCCACCACTTAGGAGAATGTGCTGCTAGCAATAAACTGTAAAAATTCATATTCTGAATGTAATAGACTAAGGTCTAAAACAGTGTAAGTCACTTTCTGAAACAGAATAGCTATGGGTTGTTCATTGTTGTGCAATACTGCTTTGGTGTTTAGGATTTGATTCTGTAATACTGATAGGAAAAAGACTTTCAGCTTCTGAAGCCAAAAAGCATGAAATAAATGAACTGCCTAGTGACAATTTGGTCTTTAAGCAGCAAAGATATTTACTGCAGTGCTGGGAAGTGAGGTAGTTTGTACTGCGCAAACTCGCTTTAAAGTTTCAGGAAGAAATGAGGTTATTTATGTAGTTGACATTCAAGATTACATCATCTTAACATACAGATTCATGAAGTTGTGATATCTAATTAGTATATTCATAGAAGGTGGAGGTTGGGCGGAGCTTGGGGCAGAGCTTTCCAGGATCTTCTCTTGGCACAGTTTTTAGGTGGTCTTTCTGGCCTTCAGTCTCTCTTCAAGGGTCATTTTCTCCTCTTTCTCACCGTGATGTCTCCACTTTTCTTTGTTAAGTGACCTAGCTAGTCAAGCTTGCAAAACTCCTTGGCTTAAGGCCTTCCTACCTCATTCAAATATCCATGTTACCCTGATTTATGACCACTGGGTTTATCGTATGGTACTCCTAGCAGTCTTCTAAAGTTTTGGTACAGTAAATAGAACAGGACAAGTTATTCATTGGGTATCAGGCAGAACAAGCATCTACCAATTTTCTAACAGAGCAAAGTACCTTTAGTAATTCAGTTAACTCTTTTATGCCTTGCTCTTGCTTCATTTCAATGGAAGCCTTACTAGACCCTCCCAGGTGCTGCTGTTCTTGTGCTCACTAATATGGCATCAAGGCTAGGAAATACAAATGGCTTCTGCAGAGTATGAACAAGCCCTCTATGAAGCAGTGGTAAAATTTTCAGTGAAAGGACCTGTTCTCGGCATTCTAAGCACCGAGTATTTGGTGATACTGCCTACCACACTGCAGTGAACCCATATTTCAGGTGGTAGACAAAGGCACATGGATATTTCTGGGTAGAAAAGTCCCTTCATAAAACATGGTATTTTAACAAGAAAAATACTACACAGATTTTTCAGCCCTCTAACCCCATCTACTTCCTGTTCAAAATAGAGCTATCTAAACAAAATATTAAAAGAAATAGTTCATTTTGAGAACCTTACAGACATTTACCCTCCTGGATCTCGAAAGAAAAAGGTGAGAATGAATTTGTCATTTGCAAATAAATATATTTACCAACACTGGTAGATAAGGTTTTGTTTTGTCTAGATAAAGTGCATTTTACAAATGCTAATTATTTCAAGCTGACAATAGATTGCACTCAGACTACTGTGTGAGGAATGAAAATAGTTAGGATTCTAGGACATTCATGAAATACCATGTGTTTGCATTTTGCTGGTACCTGTGAGCTTTCTTTTGCACAAATCAACCACACAATCAATCAGGGGAAGGAAAAGAGTGAAAAAAAGTGGAGGTTAGGGGTTATATTTTTTAATGTGCAGAAGACAGCATTAGTGTTCTAATCAACTTTTTTTTTTGAACGTAATAACAAAACCTAACATTAAACATAAGACTTGTGAGGAAATAAATGACAATAAGTGGAGAAGCTAAACACTGATTTCCTTTTATGAAATTCTGGTAATGAGTATTATTTCATTATGTGTTTTTCCACTAGAAAAATGCATGATCCTATCATTCATAGCCCTGTGCTGCCATAAAGACAACCTGAAGTTGACTAGCTGTGAAAAGTCATGCAAGGAAATTTCAGAGGCAGCATAAAAAAAAAGAAATCATTCGATAGCATGAAGTAACCAGAATAACATGCATGTTAAATAATTTCACTTGCTCACATGTTTTCTTGAGATTATCGCCTAGCAGTAATGTGTGAAATTACTCTTACAATATAGCTTAAAAGAGGTTTGATCCTAAAATAGGGGCAGAAAAAAGTAATTAAATCCACCTTTCAGCTGCAATGACTGTAGTTACAATTAGCAGTGGTCATATTTCAGTGTAGTTTTCTAGGTTCCCTGTCCTATAATGGAGAAGCAATTTTGTAGTAAATGCTGAAAGACACCTTGAATACCCTTCACCTGAGTTGCTTTGTGTGTTTCTTACCAGCCATCAAGTATCTGGACTATTAACTTCACCAGATATAACCTGCTCAAACTTTAGCATTCTATTTAATGTTAATTTATAGTTGAACTTTTATGGAACTACAAAATCTTTACTATCTTTATTAAAGCCATGTACATTTATTACATACTGAAACTGCAGCAAGGAGATTCTGGGTTGAATATTTCATTAATGTAATTTTTTCTTTTATATTTTGAAATACAAATTATGGGGAAATTTAGTTAAGGCAAGGTCTTAATGCCTTACTTCAAGAAAGTACCCAAGTACTATGAATAGATAATTATGACTTTAGTGAGCCATTGAATGAAAACTAAGCTAAACTTCCATGCAGGTTCCTTGTCAGAGCCTAAAATCAGGAAACATCTTTCATCATTTGAGAATATATATAAATATTCCTCTCCATACCTTGTCACTATAGCGTATTGTACCATCCTTGTTATTTTTTGTATTGACCTGCTCACACACACGATAATGAAGTCATTAGCTACATTTTCATTTACTTCTCAAACCTTAAGAGGTGATAGGTCTGGTCCATTAACATAAGGTTCTTCCCTCTGCTGCAATTTGCACGTAGTTAAGAAAAAAAGGTTTAATGTTACCATTTCAGCTAACAAGATATGACAATTTTAAAAACAATTGTGAAAAAAATAACCTCTGGCTCATCAAAGCAAGGATGTTTTCCACAAGAGAAGAATCCATAATGCATGTTAAAAATTGAAGGGATGCTGGGGATGTAGAGCCTGAAAGATTTTGAAGCATTGCTAAAGTAATGTAGGAACAAGTGTTGTCTGACATGGGGATCAGTGTTATCAGCTATACAGTTTTACTCACCTCTAGGAAATTTTTCTTTATATAATATATAATAATAATATATTTCCTTATCATTTTTCTTTACTTTCTAATCCTGAAAAGCAAATCTGAAGTATAATTTGATTTTTATAAACAAAACAGTACACAGGGATTCCACTTAGTACTTGTAGACTTACTCTTTACCATGCTGGAAAAAAACCAAAGTCTAGAATATTTTGGTCACTTGTAAAGCAGAACCGCATATATTCTCTGGAAAATTAAAACTAAAAGGGAATATTTCCCCACCTTCAATAACAGAAAGTACTGTTTTAAAGGTAAAAGAAAGTCTTTTTTTATGATGAGGGTGATGAAACACTGGAACAGGTTGCCCAGAGAGGTAGTGAGTGTCCCCTCCCTGGAACCATTCAAGGCAAGATTGGATGTGGTTTTGAGCAATCTGATCTAGAGGAAAGCATCCCTGTCGATGTCTGGTAGGTTGGACTAGATGACCATTAAAGTTCCCTTTCAACCAAGCCATTCCAGTGTTCTGTGATCTCCTCACTTTTCCTAATGCATGGACATTTCTCTACAGGCTCAGGTAACTACAGGAAGAAGACATTAACTTGCATGAGCTAGATGAAGAATTCACAGTTATTCCTAAGAATGTTGGATAGAGACCTATGGCCTTAACAAAGCCCATTTTGCCACATAAAATTTTAAAGCAAGATAGAACTTATTAAGTGTAAAACTGTTCTCTTTCTAAACAAGGAGAGGGAAACAAAGAGCTCTTTCTCTTCCCTCTAAACTGCTTTTGAATTGTTTTCCTACCCATGCAGTGTCAGAACTTCTGCATATAGCACACCTAAGTGAGGCAGAAACATGACTGAGTTTCACTGTTTCAGGGAAGGGAACAGCCTTCTGCAGACCAACTAGCACAGTGCTCATGCTATCTTGTCACCAATGTACAAAAGACTGACACTTCTTAACACAGTTTTCTGTCCTTTGTACATGTCGCTCCAATACAGTGGGGCCTGGTAAGAAGCATGGCTCCTAGAAGCAACTGCAATATAAATAACAACAAAAACATATAGATTATTGTACCTGTAAGAGTCTTAGCCCCTTCAGAGCTTCTCTTTAACTGGTATAATTTTGATACTTTAAGTGAAGTTATGGCAATTTAAACCAGCTGACAACTTGACCCATCCTCCTAAATCCTGCCATCATAAAATAACTTGTCAAAATTATAGCATCAGAAAATGTGATGGTCTGAAAATACTTCCATTTTTAATATAAAATTTCAGTTTTTAAGAAAAACTAGATAATGGCCATTTTCTTATGTGTAAAATTAAAAATTATCTCAGAAAGCTAATTTTTTTTTTCTCCCAGTTGCCCTCCACAACTTTCTAGATAGCATAATTCATGGAGAAATAATGGAAGTTGTAAAAAAGTAATAGCTTTAAAATAGATAAAACAGACTGATATGGGACACCTTGAACACAAAACTTGAGATTGCTTTTATGTGGCTGGATCCCTACATAGATGCCTTTATAGAGCTGTGTCCTCATTGCAAAACAAACATTGGTAGGGTAAGGATCTAAATGGGTGGATGTACTCAATGAGTTTCCAAAGCCCCTCTCCAGCTGTTTTGTTTCACTGCTGCCTGGGGAGTTCTTGGTTATCTAGTGTCTGATCCTTTCCTCTGTCTCCTAATAACCACAACAGGTAACACTGATAAAATTGATATCACCTCCTACCCTCTCTCAGTTGTCTTTGGGCTCTGAAACTTTTCATTTTTCATATTGTCACAGATAAAAATTGAATTTCCCCCATGAATTTCAATGGTAGTTTAAAACTTTTTTTTTTTTTTTTTAATACTAGGGCTTCCAGGATTTTGCTGTTTAATGTTGAGAAGTATGGACATGTAAAGAAAGGATCAAAGTACACTCATGGTTAATAAAACTCAGCAGAAGTTACTGCACAAAATGCTGGTGAAATTAGACTTCATCAAAGAATCATAGATGCCTAGGGATCAAGGGGATTAAAAATCAATATAGAAATATTTTTTAAAAAACAGGAGGAAGAAAAATTTGGTTTTGGGAAGACAGCAGGGAAAGACATTACATATCATTATCTAATTTCATTTTTGGAAAGCAGATTAGAAATTTCATAGTAATATTGGTAGTGATTATTGAGTCTATCTTCTGAATGAAAGCACAATATTTACATTTGATGCTATAATACTTTATAGTTATAGTCATCATATAGTTATTTATAAAAAAAGTACTTTATAGTGCTTTCTAATTATAAAATATGGAAAAAATGCAGTCTTGTTTTCAAGAAAAAAGGCAACAAAAACTTTACAAAAAACAACCCTTATGTATCTGGGTTTGGATATGTGTGTAGAGCCTCGTTGGAGTGTTGGGTGGTGGGATGGTCGTAGCAGTATGATATTAGTCTCCTAGGTTAGACTTTCCAGTCCATGTATCAAGGAGAGGAGGAGGTGCTCTCCCCTGGTTCCCCCCCCGGCCACGTGGTGCCTGAGCCCTGGGCAAAGGACACAGAGACCACACAGCTTGGAGAGGGTGCGAGCAGAGAGTTTATTCAGGAAACAGGGACTTTTTATAGTCCCTTGGAGGGGGTCCAGATTCTCCAATGGGGGAAAAGGTATTGTGTGGCTTTGGGCCAACAGAGATGAGGGGATTAACATATAGGCGGGGAAAGGTTTCAGGTAACAAGGTGGGTCACACCCCTCGGGTTCCCTGAGGGGTGGTCTTGGAGAGCCGAAGAGACTCTCTGGGAAGAGCACATGTTTTCGGGGAAGTGGTACAAATGGATTCTGGGAAGGGGAAAACATGGATTCCGGAGGGGGACACATGGAGAAGGGTAAACACATATTTTAAGTAGTATTAAAACATCAGTTCAAGGTCTTATCAGTTACAATCTGCATCATTTCAAGGTATTATCAGTTATATTCTTAATCCATTCCCACACTTATGTATAAATATTTATTTAAAACATTTTATTGCTTTTTATTTAGAAAAGGGAAGAAACTACTTTAAAGTGGCTCATTTTTTCTTTTGTAAGGAGTTCATCACACAGGTTATGTATAAGAATGCAACTCTGTGTTTCATACTGCATTACTGGCAATTTTAAACATCTCTAGCATTGTCCATACCATCAGTTTCAAGCATCAAGCATTCCTGTAACGGAGATATTATTGAAAAATTGAGAGTAAATATTTAAGAAATAACTCATTACAGAGGAAGAGTATGTGTCTAATCTTCACAGCTGAGACTATATGCCTTATATGATAAATTTGAAATCAAACATGTAACTATAAATTACTGCCAGTTAGCTTGTTCTTGCCATAATTGATCAATCTTTTCCAAGAACACTGCTGATATTTTCTGTCAATAAGTTTCACATGTTAACTCTGCCGTGTAAGGTGTGTTTCCTCCTAAAAGTTTCAAGGGACACTTTTGAGTGTTTCTGTATCAAAAATAAATGTTTACTTGGGTTATTCTTCCTATACTTTTCCTTATTCCAACAAATCCAGTCCTCTAAACATAACTAGATATTTTTGTCTGTCCCTCCAAAATAATACAGAATGCTACAAACAATTTTTGTCACACTTCCATCTAGATAATCTGAATAGAGTAGGGAGTTCAGGGTGAAAACACAGTTGATTCTATAAAATTGTTGTTTCACTATTGGCCAACTGTGCTTCCTCCACTTCTTCATGAGAACTCAACTCTACTGGCGTAGCTGCTACCAGGCGCTGAACAGGTGTTTCATCACACTTGTCCCAAAAGATGTTAATTTTTTTTTTCTCTAGATAAGCAAGACACTACCAAGATGAATATATTGCATCCACAGGTGGAGTTTTATTAACTGCCCCAAGGTCACTAAGCGCATTCTTTCACTTCATTTTGAACATGGATTTGAATTCCTGTCACTCAAACTCAGAAAGATAGGATGAGGAGGTTCTTTCAGATTGTGCAAGGGAATCATCCCATGTTCATGTGTGAATTTGTTATTTTCAATAATTGAGATTGAACTAGTGAAAAAAAAAACAAAAACAAAAACAAAAACAAAAAACAGAAAAAAACAAACACATGAGCTGACTCCCTAAAAATTCATAAAGCACAAACCCTCTTTCTGGGACACATTACTGAGTTAAGGTCACCTTTCACTTTTGGTATCATTGTAGTGGATTTAAAGTATTTTCAGTAAAGTCTGCAGAGCTTGAAATTTGGCTTCCCAGTCATAAGGTATGAAAACAGATTGCTTTCAAGCAATTGAATAACTTCTAATATCAGATTCTATGAGTAGAAATAAACAAACAGAGCTTTGTACTGATTCTTGGGGAAGAATCTTGTTCCTGGATGTTTGGCAGTTTTAATTCCAGTCCCTGTTTCTTCCTCCTGTGCAGTAACAGGAAAAGTAGAATATTTTTAACCAGTTACTCACTAGAAATATTTTAGAAACTGTGTTTTTGAATCTAATATCTTTTCAAGTAACTAACTCAGATGGTATTTAAAGTCCTTCTGCATCTCATCAAATATTTTCTCATGAACTCTCTCTAGTTTTTCCTTCCCTTTAATAATTTAATTATTTCTTCCATTTTTAAAATGTTTCCAATTTGCTTCCTTCTTTTCAGGTTTTTTTTAATACACAGTGCATTTCATGTTCTCTTCCATTTCTTCCATCTCTTTCACTTTGTCTGTGTCCTTCATTATTTCTCATTGTCCTACTTCCTCTTCATTCACTATTTTACTTGCATGTTTTGGTACTTCACTTCTTTTACTCCATCAATCTATTGATTGACAAGCTGATGTATTGATTTGAAAGGATTCTCTGAAATAAATTTCAATACCATAAGAATGTTTAGATGTAGACAAGATATGTTCATTTTCAAACCATTACATTATCATTGGAAAACTATAACTGTAGGAGTGGACTGACAATAGTCCATTTTGCGTCTTCAGAGAATGTGAGTTTGCCAAACATGCACAAATCAAATATACCACAGTCATGCCCATAAAAATTGTGGTCTGTACTCTGCCCTGCTCAAATTAGAGCACTATCAGACTGTTTGAAAGCATATACAGGAAAGTACACAGCTGTGGCAGTCTCTAAATAAATGAACAATGCAATATCAACATCTGTAAGATTTTTGAAATGCTAAACATTCAGATATGAAACCTCTGCTGAGGACACAGATGGTAATGATGTTGTTCTTTCTGCAGTGGTTCCACCAAAGATGGACAGAGTTCCATAAACAGACTGTACTGTTAATGCCTGAAACAATCCTTTCATTTAGCAGCAATAACTCTCAATGCGTCACAGAATGATAAATGCTCTCTCTGTGTGTTGCATTTAATTCCAAGCTTAGTTAAGCTAAAGAAATCCAGTAATGAATATGGACATCTTCAGGCATGAATACAGATGCCAACAACACTTGATAGTACTCAGCAGTTGAATTTAAACTGACAATCCAAGTTAAGACCTGTGGGAATGGATTTCCCATATACAACCTGGAAAGAGTCTTGCCAGAGATGGACAGAAGAAAGCCATCCAGAGAATGTGGATACCTTGAACTGATGTTTTAATATTGCCTAAAATGTGTGTTCCCCTTCCCCCCTCTGGAATCCATGTCTTCCCTTTCCCAGAATCCATTTGTACAACTTCCCCGATACCATGTGCCTTTCCCAGAGAGTCCCTTCGGCGCTCCAAGACCACCCCCCATGGAACAAGAGGGGTGTGACCCACCTTTCTCCCTGAAACCTTTCCCCGCCTATATGTTAATCCCCTCATCCCTGTTGGCCCAAGGCCACACAATACCTTTTCCCCCCATCGGAGAATCTGAACCCCCTCCAAGGGACTATAAAAAGTCCCTGCTTCCTGAATAAGCTCTCTCTCTGCTCTGACCTTCCCCAAGCTGTTGTGGTGTCTTTGTCTTTTGTCCAGGGCTCTGGCACCACGTGGCCGGGGGGGGAACCAGGGGAGAGCACCCCTGCACCCTCTCCTAGATGCATGGGCTAAAAGCCTAGCCTAGGAGACTAAATTCATATCGTTGCGACCATCCCACCACCCAACACACCAACGAGGCTCATCACCCCATATATCCAACCCGGGTAAAGACCGAATAATTAACATAAATTTTCCACTCAACACAAAAGAGCATAAGAAAGTCCTATGTTTACCTCAGGAAACCACAAACAACTAAGCAAATTTTCCCTAGATGCACAACAGTATAATTACATGGGATTATGTGTATTTGTTTTTTAAAACACATCAATATGCACTGTCCACTGAAAGAATAAAAATAAATAAACTTTGTCTCTGAATACAAGCAAATGTATCTGTTCATCACTCAGTGTTTTTGTGACACTGGTGAAAGAGAGCACAATGTCTTCTCATTTAGTCTTCATCTTACTTTTTTTCATCAATAAAGGCACTGAGAAAATACCAAAAAAAAATCCCTTTTGCTTAAAGTCCCTGGATTCAGAAATAAGATAAAAGAACAAACTGAAAATTCAACATAAAGTTAACCAGTGTTGAGATGCAGAGGAATTAAAAGGAGCTTATACAGAAAGCAATGACTATATAAAACAAGCTTCTGAGAGAAGGCATGATATCACCATCAGCTCGTCTGGACAGTTGCAGTCTGGACACTTGATCCCAGACACAATTTATCTTCTTAGCTGGGATAGGCTCTCCAGAGGGATCAAGGATTATTTCCTTTGTGCACTGACACAGCAGAGACAAGGATATAATAAATACTAAAAACTGTACCAAAACTAAAGAAGAATATTTGAAAATTTTGAAAGGTCAATATGATAACCCAGAAATTCCAGGAAGCCTGTCCAGGCAAAGAAGGAAAAGGATGCATCATTTTCAACAAGGGTTCTTGATTAACCCTATAAGTAATTTTATAAATTTCAATGATCCCCATTTCACAGTGTGCTTTAACTTTTAGAAAAAGATAAGAACTTTAGCTGAAAGAAATGTGACAAACAGCATTTACCTTTCCTCTTTTAATGCAGGAAATATGATATTCAGAGACAACTATTCACCTCTGCCAGGCTTGGAGTTTGTATCTAGTAGGCTCTTTAAGCAACTGGCATAATTTCTTCAGGAAGGGATGAAACATTCTAATTCCTGCAAATGCTTTGTGGCAAAATCTGAAAGGGGTAAGATCTTTCATCAACCATGTGGTAGTCCTCAGGAGCTGCTTAGCAGCTTTGTGGTCTCATGTTTATAGCATGCCCAAACTTTTCCTCCACATCCTGGTAACAAAGGGAGTCATGATTCTCTGTTTGCTAACAGAGTTGTCAAAAAAAAAAAAGATTTTTGTTTTCCTTTTGGTACTTGTTTTTGAGTTTGGCTCCTTCAAATGTTAGAGTTATCGTCCATCAGAAGGTTGGCTTGACTCTGGGGCTGGTAATGCCAGCTAACTAGAGCCTGCAGAAAACTCTGCCTTTATCCTTTCAGCAGAGAAAGAATTTTTCTATTCCTAAAGTTACTTTCTGGAAAAAAAAAAAAAAAAATTGCTGTTAAAAACACAAGCCGGGGGGAACAGGAGGAAGGGAAGAAAAAAAAATACATAAATAAGAGCAGGAGAAACACTTGCTGAACTCAACGCATCCTACGGGGGTCTGCAATGGAACACTCTAGGGGACGAGCAAATGAGCTTCAGTGGTTCAGTGGTTTAATCACCTTGTAATACCCCAGTGGGTGCAAAATTGTGCACAAAATCCTCAGCTGTAGTGTTAAGGGTAAGAAAGCTGCTATAAAAAAGAGCCTCTCAGGTCATACCATTCATTCAAAAAAGAAGTGTACTGTTCATCCCATAGGAGAAAGAGAAGTATTCATAGACAAAGGAGAGAGGCAGAGTGTGAACTCTAGGGTCACAGAAGCTGTTGCAGCCAAGATTAAAACTCAGAGAGAGTTCTCCTTAAGCACAGAGGCAAAACTCTGGACATTGGTGCTACAAACTGAAGAACTCCTGCTACTAAAGTAGCAGATAGGGATAAAAAGTTCAGATAGGGATTGGAATTACACATGAAGTTTGTGCATATAGCACTGGTCAAGAGTAAGGAAAAATAAAAAAGCTTTAGAAACTCTAAAAAAAAAAAGGGGGGAAAAAAAAAGTCAATTCCAGGATTCATATTTTTCTGCACAGAAAACAAACAAACAAAAAAACCCCACACACAAAAAAGCTTATGCCTCGATGCACATAACATCAGCATTTTGCACATGCAAGAATCTGAGGTTCAAACCAAACCACAGAGGGCCTCGGTGGCTCACCCAAGGTCAAAATATAAAACCTATGTAAGGCTCTACGATGGTTATTTGCTTTCTAATATAGAGAAAGCTCACATGCTGAGGGAACTGAAACACTTTGGAGGCAAACAAGAGCTCTATCTATCTAATTTACTCTTCATATATACTTTAAAGAATCTGATCCCAGTAGATGTTTGTTCACATCACAAAGCTACCCTTTATTTTGAAATAATCTGTTAGAGTTTGAAGACCCTGTAGTGAAAGACCTAGAACTCAAACAGAAGATGTGTTACAAAGCAGGATCAAAGGATATGCAGGCAGATGCATTTAGGATTTTAAATAATGTTTCTCTACTCTGTGAACAGCTTGAATCCAGGTTATTTCATGTTAATATTCATATGTAAAGTGTTTATCAAAACCTTAATAATGGCATTAATATGGTAATACAATCTAGTGAAATCACTCTCTAGTGAAACTTTTACAGCTGGTAAGGATGGTAATTTTTTTCCCCATTAGGAATCTTCTTAATTGCACCACATCTTGTTTTATTGTTCAATTTCTTAAAAACTCCACATGTGTACTCAAGCATATTATTGTAACAGCTATATAATCTGCTACGGTACACTCAGGCCAGTAAGGACCCGCAAATATCTGAGACAAACCCAGAAATGCCCTTAGATACTCTTATTTTTAACTATATTATTAACTCCAGTTGAACAGACACTGGAACAAGATTCAAAATGATATATACTGTGAAATACTCTGCTGATGGTCAGCTACCTCACTGCTGAATCAGTATCTCTTTGTAGTATGTGCCCTAAAACATGTGTAGAGTTCATAAAATTATCTGTTTCCTAAGAACACAAAACCACAGAACCTCATCTCTGATTTGTCTGTCAATGTCTGCTTTCTGCTGTACATTTGCCACCCATAGAGAATATAAGGACTTTTCCATGACACCTTAATGCTAAATAGTCTGATAACTGTGATGTTCTGACCAGTGCAGAATGCTTTTATCTATATATACACACCTACCTACTTATCTAAGTATATTTATATTTCTGTAAGAGAAGCACCACTGTAAACGAGAAAGCTGGTCTATAACATGCACTGATACTACTTATTACCAATGCAATCCCTCAGAACAAAGGATCTGTTAGGAAAGATTATTATTTTTAGACCTAAGAACTTAGGAATGTTTCAGTATGTTGAAGAACCTCATAGAGTGAGAACAAAATGTCTTATGAAATTTTAATTATGTAAAACACAGAAATGTATTATATGAGATATTTTAGATAAGGGCAGAATAAAGGCTAAACACTTCTAAACTGACTCAGAAAAATTAATCCATCTTAATTCATGCACCAATACTTGACTCTGATATTAAAATGCCTC
Organism: Formicarius rufipectus; assembly: GCA_013399695.1. Classification (NCBI taxonomy): domain Eukaryota; kingdom Metazoa; phylum Chordata; class Aves; order Passeriformes; family Formicariidae; genus Formicarius; species Formicarius rufipectus. Next base: position 26,855 of record VXAU01003500.1, on the reverse strand, counting down.
CTACCTTTAGGCTGATGTGGTTATAATTATTCACTTGTTTTAATTCATATTTTATGTAGTGTATGTACTTTTATGCAGCGCCAATTGTGGAGGCATCCAACAATTAAAAGCAAGCATAAATTAATCTCTCATTTATAGGCAAACATCTTCAATTCATGAACTAAAGGACTTTCTACAATTTTTAATTAAAGTTCTGAGCAAGCCAATATATCTCATATAAATCTTATGAAATCTGCACTTTTCAAGAGGACCTTTTTAGCAACACCTTGAAGGCCATTTTATCCCTGTTGTAAAAGTAAGAACCTAAGTTTTCTGTCTCCCTGACTACTATGGTGTTCCCCAGGACCAGGTTAAATGCTCCCAGGACCATTTGAGCAGTAGTTAGTGTATTGACTTACAGCCTCAGAAGAGTTAGTTCCATTTTTTAGCACTCACTCTCTGAACCACTCTGGGAAAGAAAACTGGTACTTTGTGTATAGTTTCTTTGCCTCAGAGAGGTGCCACAGCACTAAATCAGGGAGTCAGAACACTATGTAGAAATTGCAATGTCTTTTCTATAAATGTTATTGCAGTCACTAGGCAACACTGTCCTAGATAGGGTTTGTCCTCAAACAGTGTCTCAGAAATTGGATCCAAAGATGCTATTTTGAATATAAATCCATGGAACAAATGAGGATTTGGGGCAAACCCTCCAGGTTTCTTTCCGGGATTGGATGACTCTAATAACACCCTTCATCTTAATTAGGCTTTTGCAGTTCCTGAATAAGAAACAGTGTGGTGACTATTGCCAGAGAACTTAAAATGTCACTAAACTCAGCAACTGAGTAGGCTTTTTCTTATAGACGTTTACATGACAGCAGCTGAAAGAAGACTCTCCTAAGCATCATGCTTCCAGATGCAGCATAGGAGTCATTCAAACAAGAACACATAATGAAAATGTTGAAGTGGAAACCATAGAATTTACAGCTTATGGCAAACATGACCTCAAGAAGAGAGAAAAAAAAATTAAAAGTAGAGAGACATTTCTAACAGATGTAAGTTACATAAAAATCAATTTTTAGAACTAATTTTGTACCATATCAGCCCCAAGTTATCCTTCCAATAAGAGTATAAGATTGTGGCAAAGATCCAGCTCCCAAATAATTCAGTGCTAGACTGACAAGTGTTCGACAATAAAAAATCGACATTAACTGACTACTACTGACTACTACTTTTTATGCCATAAGTAATCACCCCCTATACAGATAGACAGATCATTCCATTAATATTTGATTAGTAAACATCAGATTATTGGTATTTAATGAGAATACTTCCCATGAGTATGATGCATTGCATAACCTGTATTACAGACTGAAGTTCTAGAATACATTCTTAACTTGGTTACAATGGGAGTCTGGGACTAAAAATAATATGTCATATCATGTGAGTATTAAGATTTAATTATACGGCAGAAAAGGACATGTATATAATACTGATATTTTTGAGAAAAAATAGAAAACATTTTTTTTTAAAGATCCCTATGGACTTTGACAAAACTGTTCTCTGCCTTTAGATGTAGAATGGCATTTCTGTTGTTACTTTTTGTAAGTTAGAAATATTTATGTTGAAAAGATTGAGACCACTACTCATTAATATTTAGATTTGAAAGACAGATGAGGAGGATAAATTCCCCCTCAAAAGATCTAAGAACATATTCAAAATTTTAGAAATAGAGCTACTATTTGCAAAACTAAATACAGATTTATCCTATACATCATGAAATATGTAGTCCTAATTCTAAATTATCACAAGAAAATGTAATCAAAGAATTACAATTATTATTGGAATAGCAAATCAGTATATTTTTTGTTAATTAATTCCTACATTGCTTCTTGATTACTCCCACACACAAATGCATATATGTGTATGCTTCTATAAACATGAGTTTTTGTACATTAAGAAGAAGTGTATTCTTTTAATTGTAGCCATCATAAAACTTAAGGGCAAAAATAAATTGCTTAATAAAGAGCCATGTATTTCTCTCTACAGTGAAATTCTATATCTTTCCATCTCATCAAAAAGGAATTACCATGTGTGGGCAGAAAACTCTTGGAAATTAAATAAATTGTGCCTTGCAGTGTAAATAAAACCAAGCAGTTCCATAGCACTACACAGGGAACTTATGACAAAGGCAGATTTTACAGGGCTTCCATCTGTCATATATTTGTCACATGTCCATTGTCATATTCATGCCATCCTGAATTATATGACACTCTATAAATCTCTTCTTTAGAGTTAGAGAAAGAACCTATGCCTCTACTGATTTGAATTTAAAGGGGACATGTGCAGATCTACTCATACATCCTGTGCTAAAAGAAAAAGGTTATATTGCAAACTTCAACACTCAGATGCTGATAATTGCCAGAAATATTTCCATTTAAAATTCCTGGGTATATAACAGTGTTTAATTCCATTTTCACTTTATTTTCTAGAACCTCTTAAAATATTCCTTGCTGTTGTCTTAGCCCATTGTCCTGATAAACGAAGTTCCCTAGCTCTCAGACCTGGTTTATCTGATCTAGGATACCCTGTCCAATTAATTCTCACCTATTTGACAACAGGATTTAATAGCTGAAGTGTAATGACACATTGAAGGCAATGCCTAGCCAACTTTGAAATCAGGCACAAAAACTTGTATCTCAACCCAAAAAGTTGTATGGGCACATGTTTCTTGTTACAATATCCTCTACCTTAGGTTCCCACTCCCCAGCTCTCCCACACTTCTATATTCTAAGCATATCTACCTCTTCTTCCATTTCCATCTATGTTGAGGAATTTTCCTTTCCTTTTCCCTTTCAGTCAGTAACAGCCAATACCTTCACTGCAAAACATGAAGCATGTGAAGGCTAGAACAAGTCTTCAGGGAACAATGACGCTGAAAAATATAAAACCTGTATTTAGCTGCATGAATCCAGGCTAATTGGGGCAAACTTTCAATAGATGGCAAAGGGCAGAGACTTCATGGAACAATCCCTTTCTTCAAAACTTATTGACACTTATTTGACAATTATAGTTCCAAATTATTTTAAATTCATACTAGGAAATATTTTTTTTTTTGTTAATGAGTGAATACTTTCATAATTTTCCCAAACTGTTCACCTCACATCTAGGCTAAATTTGAAACATCTCAAAAGTAGTGGCAATGATCACAAATAGATACTTCTCTTATCCATCTCCAAAGTGGACCTTGAAAATCTTCACAGACAAAAGTAAATCAAGCATGTTCTATATTCTGCAACTTTCAATTTTCCTATGAAGTGAACAATCATTATCCAGATCTGAGGGTAGATGTGCTGGGGACAGATATGGTGTGTAGGTATCTTCACAGTGCTATTTTATGAAGACTTCAAGTGCCCCAAAGAGAAAAAAAAGCATTAAACAGTTGTTTCAGCTGTCTCAACAGAAGATCAGCAACATCACAAAAAATTTTAGTTTAAAAATTTAGTAAATCTATAGTTTATTTTGTCCTCATGTACTCAGGCAGGTGGAGTTAATAAAAGAGGTCTCAAAGCTAAGGTCACACAGGGAGCAACAAAGCAAGTGCTCAAATACTGCTCTGTGCTGTACTTCAGGCATTATCCATTATTTTAGGGGGATGAAAAGAGGACAGTGGATCTTTCTCTTCTCTTCCATGTCAGAGATAGCAAACACTTCAAGAAATGGTGTTAGTGCCAGTTGTGAGGATAATTTTGTACCGGGGAAGCTGTTTCACTAGAAGATAGACGTAGGTCATCAACCTGTGACACGCACAAACAGAATTACAAAATATGCAGAGTTGGAAGATACCCACAGAGATCACTGGTCCTGCACCCATTCCCCAGAGTCACACCATGTGCCTGAGAGTATCATCCAAATGATTTTTAAGCTCTGTCAGGCTTGGTGCTGTGACCACTTCCCTGGGGAGCTTGCTCTAGTGCCAACTACCATCTGGGTGAACGATCTCTTACTAATATCCAAGTTAAATCTTCCCTGATGCAACTTCAGACCATTTTCTTGAGTCCTGTCACTGGTCACAAGAGGGAAGAGACTGGTACCTGCCCCTCTGCTTCCCATTGTGAGGATGTTGAAGATCACAATGAGGTCTCCCCTCGTTCTCCTCTTCTTCAGGCTGAACAGACCAAGTGCCCTAAGTCACTCCTCATACATCTTCCCCTCAAAACCCTTCACCGTCTTTATTGCCTTCCTTAGGACATTAACATGCTCAGAGATGTTAATGCAGAGAGTAAATCCAAACAATTTTCTGAAAGTTTCTGTAATTTTAATAGACATTAGAGAAAGTTTCTACAAAAGGGAAAGGCCATCTTGAAAGCTGTCAAACACCTGAAATTCTGATATAGCTGAAAAGCATCAGCCTTCTGTCTGCTATAAAAGGAAAACAAACAAACAAACAAACAAACAAACAAAAAACAAAACAAAACAAAACAAAAACCAAAAAAAAACCACCACACCCAACCAAACAGAGAAAAACTAACAAAACCACTTGCTGCTAGGAAATTGAATCAAAATTACCATAGATATGCCATCATTGAAAGCAGTAAAATTTGATCATGAGAAAAAAATGTTTTGTTTTTAAAAACTCCTTGCCTAAAAGCAAGACTGGTAATACTTTTTTCTTCATGACCTAAAACTTTTCCAAGCTTTTATTTTCTTGTTCTGCAAAATAATGAAAAACTGAATTCTAAATTTATTTATTTTTTTATTAAATGGCAATATAAGTAGAAATCAGAGTGACTACAAGTGCTTCAATTCAGACTCTGACAGAAGCACGTGGAAATTTTCTACAAGGCACCAAGCTTCATAAATAAACATAATCAATAGCTTTTGCACTTCTGACACAATGGATTTATATACTGATAGTAAAGTTCACTTTGACAGGAAAAAATGTTACTTAAATTTTGTATAAGATGGTGGAATTAACTATGACGGACAGTAGCAACTATCTAGAGAGTTGCTTCCTTCTATCCTACCTACTAAACATTTTGGTCTCTCTTTTTTCTCTCTGCCTCATGAGAGCACATCAAAAATTGCCATGCACAAGGTTGGCATGAAGAACTTGAATACAGCATGTGGAACATAGCTGAGGTGAAACACTTATGATAGTGTTGAATCAGTCACATTAAAAGCAAATAACATTTATCAGCAGAAAATAATCACTTAAGACTGATAGACATATTAAAAAAAAAAAAAAAAAACAAACAAAAAAAACAAATAATTACAGTTTGGTCTTAAATGTTAATATGATTTTCTTCATAATTCATCCCTATAACACCAAAAGTAGTTTTTGTTGGCTCTCACAGAAAATGTGGGTATTTGCCATTTTAAGAACAAAGAAGGTGCAGGGGGAGTGTCAGGGGAAAGCCACTTTTTCAGTACAAGAATACATCTGAAACTCTACTATTTTGCCTGGATTTTGTCTTAATTTCACGCATAATGAGATTAATAGAGGTTATCATTTCACTTCAATGGACAAGCAATCAGACCATAGATATCATTCCTGCATTGAACTTCACACTGAATGAAACTTTCACAGGCCAATATTAGACATTGTCTTGGAAATTGGCTGGGGACAAGTACTTATACAGCAATGTGGTAATATTTTCCCCGTGGAAGGAAAAAATTGCATATTATCTCTCAAATTATGAACTTGATATCTCCAGCAGCATAAGGCACAAGAAATCCAAGGTAACACTTCCATCCTCTGTGCTAATGCTATCAGGATTTCTAGATGTTTCTTTCTATTTTACATTTAAATGAAATAGGTACAAGATGCAGTGTTTATTCTTATACCTGAGACTTGATCATGTAAAGAGTTAGAAGTTGTGAACTGAGTAGAGCCAAAGAGTGCAGAATGCATCATTGTTGTAAGCTTTTACATAGCAGGCTTTTAATATCTCAAATAATTGATTTGTTTCTGTTCTGTTGGAGCCACTGTTTGAAAATTATGAAGGATGTTAAACAGAACTAGGCATTTTTAAAAGGCTTTTAATAATGTAGTTTTCTTCACAGAATTTAATAGCTAGAATTTTTCTGTGTCAGGTTTATATGTTACTGACTCTAGCAGAGGAAGTCAAATGGGAATCCTTTTGAAAAATCCCCATACAGACACAGAGACTAGTTTCTTTCCTTTATGATGTTGTATATTCTGTGTTCATCGAGTCTTAAGTGTTTTCATTCTTTCATAAAAACTCAGCATGCAACAAACAAGTAAAGAAAAATAAACTTCACTGAATCATAGGTTAAAATTCCTCATTTCTAACTGATGATTTCTCTCATGCCAGAGTTGGTAAACTCTGTCTAGAGGCTAAAATTGCAAACCTGGACCACCTAGGAGAGGTATCTTTGAGTCTCAAATAAGCTCTGTGTGTTTTTGGAGGTAAGATCTGTGTAGTGATCAGGTAGTATCGATATTTTCATGCACCACTAAGCTTTTTTCTGAGAAAGGAAAACTTAAGAATGTGGTTTGGGATCCACAGGACATTTAGGATTTCAATATAAAAAACTGCAGCTGGTTTTTTCCCACCAAGGCTTCCCACTTGGCAGATTTTCTACTTAAAGGGCCTATCACCTAGGTTTATGCCAACAGAAGCAGAAATGGTTGGATGTAGTCTGTGATTAAGATAATAAATTGCTCTTCCCACAGATAAAAAGTCGATATTTTATCAGAAGGGATATGTTACAGAAAAGTGATGACAGGGCCAGGTTTTCACACTTGCATACACTGAAGAGGTGACTCTTGTAGAAGGGGTCCACTTTGCCTGTTGTGAATGGTGCGCAGGAACTCCATCATCAACATTCCCCAGAGGCTGCTCTCAGCTGACTGAGTAGTAAATCTCCTCAGCTCTGGGCTCCTGCACCAATTCCTGCCACTCTGGACTCTCATTCCCATAAATCCAGTCATAAAAAACATAATTGACATAGAGGTTTCCTTCACTTTTGTTGTGACACATCTGCAATATGATCCTCAAAAGAAGCCCAGATGTAAATTCTCTATGGCAATGGGATTGCATTCTCTTTAAGATAAAAAAGAAAAAATCAAATCATATTCTTCATACGGTTAATCACAATTACTTTTAAATTTCTTTGTCACAAACTTTATTATTCTGAAGATCACTATTCAGTTGGGATCTGGTTTGTTCTGATCTCCTTTTTTCCTTTTGGTTACTGTAATCACAAATTACCTTGTTTCATGGAGGAAAGATACATTTAGAGGAGAGAAATTTACCAGATTATGATCCAGATCAAGAACCATGTACAAGGTTCTTAGAGAGCCGGGAACGCAATGATTTCTTTCCCCTAACTACCTGGGAATCTTGGAAAGATGCACTGCCTTACACAGATTAGGCACCTTCATGCAAGCAGTAAGACTACAGCTGCTTCCTTCCCTCTTCTATGTGTCTCACTACCTAGGCCAAAGATTTCAAAATTTAGGAAGGGTCAATTCATACACTTGAGCTGTAGGCTCTACTACTTTTTAAGGAAGATTAAGGGCAAACCTTTAGCATAAATGTCTGTTTTCTTGTCTGCCCTAGTTTAGCTGTAACTATCCATAAATACATACCCAGTGCTAGTGGTAGAGTCTCTCATGCCCATGACAAAGTTGATCTGGGCTGTATTTAAATCAACAGTCTGATTTCTCTGTGATATACAAGTGATGAACTCTTGTGAAAATCTCATCCATATTACACTGTACATGACATCCATACATGCAGCTGCTACAGCTGACATCTGAAACTTTCAACAAGGTTTACATTAAGTGGTACCTTCCCTCCATCATTTTACAAAAAAATTACACAGGCCCCCAAAAATCACGAAAGCCCCAAATACGTAGTCAGACCTTTGGTGACAGATTCTGATTTTTGGGACATTGTCAGTCATAAGAAAATGTTTCTCTAGCTACTACAAGCTCTAATACTCACTAAAGACTTGAGCCAACTCCCGTGGAAGACACTGAGATTCTTTTAATTGCCTTCCTTGTGGTTCAGATCAGGACCTGAAACACTCATATTTCAAAATCACTATGGTTTTCCGATGTGAACCTTCTGTTGTTTCTATATGAAGTATTTATAAGAAAATAGTGAAGTCAGTGACTCAGTAAATAACTCATATCATGCACAGTGCTCTTGGGTGGCAATTAAAGAATTATAAAAGCATTATAGACTGCATGGGCCTTTGCAGCTGGCTTTCAGGTCCCTCTCCAGCAGTTTCTTAGTCTATAAAACATAGATATACTCTTAATACCTTCAAAACAGAAAAAAATATGAACTTCCTCCTCCATTGTGCATCCCCTACTCCCAAGGCCATTGGTTTGATGAATCACACTATCCTCACAGAAGACACTGTTTTGTCAAATACTGAACAACCATGTGAATAGTGAAGCAAAAGAGAGAATGCCAGAAAGGAAAGACAAAGATGGAATCCACTCATATTGTCCCAATGATAAATATGAAGTAGACCCAAGTTCAAAGGAACTAGCTGATGTCTTCAAGACTCTCAAACAATGTGTTCTGGGGATTTGGAAATAACAGTTTGAAAGCCCAGTATTGCAGATTGCAGAAAATTGGATATTCTGTGAGACTCTCTGAACAATCCAAGTTTTGTGGTTCACATGAAAAGCAGGCCTTTGTTTACATATTTCAAGAGAATAGTTCGCAGTTTTGGAGTAAGATCTTATCTACAAGAACACCTGCAAGCACTCCCAAATTCCTCTGGAAAGCTGCCATGGGGCGGGTTTACAGGAGGAGTTAATTGACATTAAGACCAATGGCACCTGAAATACAGATGGCCTGAGTATGGACAGTTCTGAGCTATCCAACTGTTTTATATGATGATGTAATTGAAGGGTACAGATTGTTTGAATTTGATCCATCTAAAAATAAAGTTCTTTTGTTCTTTCACTGCATGAAGTGTATGTGAGTGTACTTGTGTGCCTTCGCCAGTAGATGACATTCATGAGCCTAAAGTGACCCTTGCAGCCTTAAAGTGGTTCTCTTCTACGTCTATCATGTGAGCTTAAATATATATATATATATAATTCTTTCATTTTTACTTTAGCCTAGTCTAGATAACTTAATGGAAAAGAGGTCACATTTACCTTCATTTATAATCTTGAAAATATATCCCTTTGCTTTCTAATTCCTGGGTTTGGTGTTGGGGACATAAAATTAAAAGGACAAATTGTGTTTAAAAGTACCCTCTCAAGTAACTATATATTTTTCTTATTTCCTGGATGAACAGTACTTAGGCTTATACTGAGGTAAGAAACATCAAGGGAAAATGACAACTTTTATAAAACAAAATTTTGTAAAATCACCTCAGTGAACCAAAATATTTACACAGAACAGATTGTTCATAATATAGCTCCTTTCATCAGTTTTGCATCATACAGTGTTCCTCTACCCTAGTTCTGTTTGAGTTGACTCTAGTACTGGTATCAGTATAAATATTCCAGTAAAATACTTAGGTCAGCTCCCTTGAATCCAAGTCAGAGGCTTTCTCACAGTTTAAATATCCTCGATTTCTTTTTCTCCCTTACTTTTATTTTCATGTTCAGACGTTTAAGTAATTAGTAGGTTAGCCAAAATGGCTTCTGCATAACTGTGACAAAGATTGGGCAAACCCAATCTTATAATAAATATTTAGGTGTTATGTATTCTATATTTTAATTTTAGCTAATGAAAGATGAAAGGATTATTAGTAACAAATACTTTGGCTGATCCTAGAACACTCTATTTCATTTTCTACTTTAAATGGTGATATGTACATGAATGTGGTATGAACTTGTCTTTGCTTCTTAGCATCTTAATTTCCTCATAGGCTTCATGTTTTTGATATGTTCAGGAAGTCTTTGATCTGCTTTGCACCTTTATTCAATTTTTTTTTTTATTATTATTTGATATAATCATTTTTGTTGCTTCCTTTTGATGTCTCCATTGTATTCATTGCTTTCCTATATCTATTTTTGCTTTCAAAGAGACCTCTTTGTTCAGAGGCAGACATTACTTTCCCAGTGATGTTTTCCTGGCATGTCCATCTATAAAAATACACATCCTTTATTTTTAATCTGAGTGGCTCTTAGACACTGTCAGTTCTTAATACTTAACCTTCATTCTATGACATCTGTGAATGCCATCCATTAAACACAATGAAAATGCATCCTCCTGTATTTGGTGCTTCTCAGGATAACTCCTATGCAAATAAAGGTTAAATAAAGAATAGTCTCTTAGAATAGTAGAGTAAGAACTTGAAATGTTAATAAAGATCTCCCTGGGTTTTTTATACTGTGCTATTGACTGTATAGCTACCTGTATAGCTATTGATATATAGCTACCTGAATCTTTCATGTTTTGCCAATTCTTTTCTGCCTCTTAAAATTTAACTCAGGACTATGCAGTGCACTTCAGCTTTAAGAATCTGAGTGAAAATACAGTGCAGAGTACTAATGGCAGCAATCTGGCTATCCAGGTTCTCTGGTCACTGCAAACTGCATGCTCAGATCAAAAATTCTATGGCATTTTTTCATATAGCTTTAAGATCTGTTGTTATATGCAGCTCAAGAGGGATTTCGGTCAATGCAGGATCTATATTCATTCACTGATCATAATACTCCAGAATTATTTTCATTCTCACTGAAAGTCCTCACCTTTTGAAGTGGTTCTGCAAGTAAAGGTTGTTGCATATTCCTCATCATAGAAGTTCAACTTCCAGTGCTTGTCATCTATAATTCCCCAATGGACCACAGCACAACACAGACACCTCTGTTTCCCCAGGCAAAGCCATAATTTGCATAAGAGTGGTCACACTCAGATTTTGTTCCCCGAAAACTGAGAATATGTTTCTTTTGTGAAAATAAATTAATTAAACTAAAATTGAGGGCTATTTTGAGTAAACTATGTGTGCACTTGTCAGTTTTGGCAGTCATATAGCCTCTCCCTCAGGCCCTGTTCAGTATTCTTTTTATCATAAACGAAATAATAAAAAGCATGTTAGAATTCTGTACCTTGCTAAAAATAAGTGAAGTTGGTATGAATGCTTCAACAATATCTTTACATACGTTCTTTCCATATCAGAAATAGTCTTCACACTCTGTATGTCAGCCAGCCAGCACTCATTTATAATTTCAAGGTCATTATTGCCATTTTAAAAGTATAGTCTGTAATATAAAGCATATGGTTGAAGTTGTGTTGTACTTCAGCAATAGGGGGTAAAATAGAGTGTTTTAAGGTTTAATTATTTGTATGATTGTATATCAGCATTATATACTTAAATAATATTGAGAAAGATTAACTGCTGTATTCGTGCTGATTTTAAGAAAAATGTCATTTTGGGGAAACTGAATAAGGGGAGTAACATTGAGGTTAAATTGCCAAAAAAAGAAAATGTTCTTTCAGTGAGGTAAGCCCCATAGACATTGTAGTGTAATTTTTTGTTAATGAATGTATTAATAGAACCTCTGAATTTTAAACTATCATAGATCTTTGTCCAAACTGGGTATGACAAAAGCATTTTATACTGATTATATATTTTGTTTGCACAGTTGGATGTACTGATGATAGATTCTGAGTTTATTTCCCAGTAACTCAGAAACAGTAACTGAAGTAACTAAAATTCGTTCCATAGCATATAATCAATAGTATAATGTCATTTTCAGATTTAGCATGAAGACCTCAGTGATGTGATAGGGGTTTCATTTTTTTTTTTTATGGCTGCTAATATCAAACGGTTGAGACAGCAAGAATTTATACAGCCAGCATCTGACCAACAGAATATTCTTTTCCTCCCTTCTTGCTCATATACCCAAGAGCTAAGTAGGAAAAATGAGCTAAAGGGTCCTCCTCCTCCATTGCCATTAAGCAAAGAGCAGCCTGGGCTCACTCTGCAAGGCAGCCTCTGGGCTCATGTACTCATTCCAGCTTTACCAAGAGGCTTACATTCTGCAGACCTGAAGGTTACACAGGTTACTTACCAAGAGCCTATGGGCTCTTATTTGCATGTAAACTACAGACATTTGTTATAAATGCATAAAATCATATTTGGCATATAGATGGAAAAAAAAATATGGTGGTTCAAGTTCATTAGCAGCACCACCCAAAAACTCTCCTGCTCTGCCCCAATCCCTCAGATACAGGGAGAGGGCAGATGGAGCTGCCACTATAGGACTCAGCAGGTCTCACCTGGCCCTTAGGCTCCACATTACACTTTACTGTTTGATGTGCTGAACAAACTCCAACTGGGGATGTAAATTGATCATGAGATTTATGCTCTAAATCTCAGTGGCATTATCACAAAGGTCATTTTCTGGCTTTTGCAGTTGTCTGAAAGGGAAAAAAATCACTAGAGGTGAAAATACAATTATTGTGTAAGTTTCAAGACAAACAGGAGCTGCTGATTCAGGAGGCAGAGTAAACTAGTTGCAGTCAAGTAGGAATTTTGTTTTCTTCTCATAGATATTACATTGAGCATTTATTTAAAAGGATGTTCATGTGCACACGCTTGAAAGAAAGTGGCATCGTATTTCCACCAGGGACTTCAGAACAGCAAATAAATACTGTGAATGCCTTGCAAACATTCAAATAGCACAGTACCCCATGTGATCTTTTTGTGTACAATCACAGTATGCCATGAGATCTGCTTTACATCAGCCATAAAACAAATGATCTGCTAAATGTAACATTAAGTAATCCACTATCACTTCTGTTTCCAGGTGCTAATGACAGTCCATAATTGACACTCTCATTCTTGCCCAACACTTCGGTGACAGCATAATTTCTAGTTGTCAGGCATCACATTTTAAATCACTATTTTGCCAAAGCACAGACTTGAGAAACTACAAACAGCAGGAGTCAACTTTTAATAGGTATCTCTGCTACCGTAACTTCAGCAACATGATTCCCACTGTTAGTAATCACAGGTCTTTAGCATGTCTTCAGGGGCACACAGTTAATGTCACAATTATTAACTGACTACAAAGAAAGAAAAGTTAGGATGTTATTTAAGCATTGCTAGGAAAGTTACTCTCATAATTAGAGAATTAGAAGGCTTTTCAGTAGCAAGTGGTAGTGACATCTATAGTTATACTGAGGTAAACAGACAAGACAATAACTAATCTTTATTAAAATTAATAAGGTATTCTCTTGCAGTATCCTTGAAGAGCCAAGACGTGTGTGCTGTTCTGTGAGACTGGCCCCTGAATATCCCCTCTGCCTCCGTCCTCTTCCCCACATCACACCTGTGACATGCGGGGGCATGTCACAAGCCCCTTTCTTAAGTTATACAAGTACTCCTATCCAGCAACATCCAGCAAGGCACTTACACTTTATCCTTTTCACATGTTCTGTCCTAAACTGTTTACCATTTTTGGCTAGTGTCAGATATGTCCAGTTGAGCTTGACCACTGAATTACAAACTAACACTTTTGTCAGGGTTAGACTGGGAGTTATGAGGGTAATCTTCAGTTTCTAGAAGCTCCTAATAAACAGTAGTAAGACGCTGACCAAACTCCAGGAAAATTAAATTAAGCTGCTTGTGAGATCAGTGAATGCACCTACATCACTAATTTAGTTTCTTGTAGGGTTTCTTTTAACAGAGAGACTATCTCATGTACATATTTGGTTTCCCATAATACGCCTTCAGTCACAACACTACTCATTCCAAGCCCTTTCCCTCCTGGTGGAAACAAGAAACATAGAGCACCGAGCTTCTCAAGCGTGCCTAGTAAATCTCAGAAAGGAAATCAATGTGAAAGCACAGTGTTGACACAGATTTAAGGGACATAATAATTGAAATAAAATCTAACCCCACACTTTTTAGTAAAGCAGGTGCACTGAGTGAACTCCTCTTCTACCTATTCCTCACAGAATTAATGAAATTATTCAAGAAAGCTGTATTGAATGGGGAGAAGAAAGTAGTAATAGAAAGATAAACAGAGTGATAGATTCTTTCTTATTTTTGTTAATAATTCTATAAAGAACAAAACTAATAGTTGTGTCATGAAGTGGGAAACAGTCACCTGAGCAAATCAACTAAATATGCCTCAGATTGAGTGGCTACACTATTCCAATGCAAAAGCTTGGAGCTCTTTGGGAAGTAAATACTGAAAAATTGAGCTCTCTGAGCACCTGTAAAATTTAATTTTCATTGATCTCTGACTAGCGTCTAAACCTAATATTTATTACTTTACTCTAGGAACTGAATCTCTTACTAGCAATCAAATCAATCAGTTATCCTCAACACAAAGCATAATAATACTTTAAAGTCTTTCACTGTTTTCTTAGTGAAGCAACTGTTGCCTTCCAAGCTCCTTTTGTAATATCAATCTGCAAATTGTGGTTATCAAATCATGAAGGTTTATTGCCTGTCCAGTCAGATAGCAAGGTTATCCAGTATTCTGTCCATCAGCTGCCAATTGAATACTTTTTGGGCTCACCCACTATCTCTCTCTATTTCTTTCCCATTCTCTGCATGCACACTGTCAGTCTGCTCCTCCCCTCTGAACTGCCATCAGTCTGGAGCATTCAGGGAGGAGCTACTCCATTTTTTTAAGCTTCCCATTGCACCTAGGAGTGCCACTATATGTGGAATAATATTTACATGGAAGGAAATGCAAGGTACAGAAAGCTGACGAGACCTCAAGAGGGTACTCACTGTGTAAACCTGCAGTCTGGAAAATTTCCTGGGAGACGTGATCTGTGGACTATAGCCTGCAGATATAAGTGTGTAGATTCCCAATAGCATTTGCTAAACTCTGAGCACATTATCAAAACTAATCCTTCTTTTGGTCTCTGCTGAAAAAAAGGTGAATGTATGTTAAACTCTATGAAAAAAATAAATGGGTAAGAGTTTCTGGCTCTGTGTGATACTGGATTTGGATCCCAGCTGAATAGAGTCGCCTTCCAGCAGTCCAAAAGGTAGCCTGATAAAGGTGGGTTTTGAGCAGCATCAGAATGATTGCTGTTCCTATTGGTTGGCTGCACATGTGTCTCTGTCCAGCTTATTCCAAACTGATATGCTGAGCTCTCTGTCATGTCTCATTACCACATTAAAGATGATGGATCCCAGAGCAGGATCTATAGGATACTACAGTGCTTCTCTATGAGTAACCCAGTCCCTTCTTCAGCCTGGCTCTTTGCTTAGTATAAGCAAGTGCTGTCCATTTTGAGACACTGCTTTGTTAATTGGCTTTGGAGCAAATTTTTCCAAATCGTGGAATATGTTTTCAAGAGACAGATAAAACTTCTATGACATTTTATGTGATTATACCAATAACTATTTCCAAAGCCTTTCACATATGAAAATAATCAAGAAAATTAGAGGAAAATTACATTTGCAACTGTTGTCTTTCTGTAAATACATATGGAATTTTATAGAAACACAAGCATTTTCTACGTCTTAGACTTTTTGTGTCAGAAGGAAAAAAAATTAATTATTTAGGACTTCTCTCTGAGTTAGAAAAACAGTAGGTGTTAATTTTTCTAAATTTTATAAATATAAAGCCAGTTGTGACTGCCTCTTAATTACAGTAAAAGTATAAGCAAGTTTTAATTTATTATGCAAATACCAGCAAAATGGGAAAATATATTAAACATTTAATCATTTATGTCTACATCCATACAAAAATTTTTTACCTACAGGAATGTAGATACACATATATAGTGAGAGTATTCCCTTAAATCTACTCTTTAAGCTGCCTGAAACAACACCTCAGCCTTGGTCATATTGACCACCATCAATGGTCCACTCTGGCCTCCACATGGGAAACATGGAGACACACAATCTATAACACTGCTGCTTCCTTTGAAAATGCACAAAGAATCAATCTGGAGGAGAAAAGACAACATAGAAAGAACCATGCCTTGACAGTACCACCACGGAAAGTTTCTGCTGTGCCTTTTGCAACCGGACTTGCCTATCTCACATCGGCCTTATCAGCCACCAGCGCACTTGCTGCAAGCATGGGTAAAACCCTCCCAAATCTTCGTTTGAGAAGTCCAGACATGATGAGAATGAATTCTCTTAAATCATTAGCCATTCATCTGCCACTACTTTTGGTCAACTCTGCTTTGTGACTTTTAGACAATTATAGTTCATGCTTTGGAAGACTGTCCTAGACAAAACAGATCTTGCAAAGCAAGAATTCAGAAGAAATAAATTAAAAATTTAAAAAAGTAACGGGGAAAATTACATAGGAGCATGTAGAGAGATAATTGAGTCTAGGTGAATTTCCCTGCAAGGAAGGACTCAGAAAATTACACTGATTTAGAAGTTACAATAATGTATTGTAAAATCATAATGGTAGCACCTGAAGGAGAGTCATTACTGTTAAATACAGAAAAGAGGAATTTCTGAACAATCTATATTGCTTCCAGAAAGGACAAGTTTTGTTCCCATCCTCTGTAAGCACTGTTTACCTGAATGATGTGTATCCATGCTTCCTCAATTCCTAAATAAGTATGACATATTGGTCAAGATGCTTCCAATCAGTCAGTTAGGACCAAGAGGTTTGGGAAAGCAGAAATATTTTTTGTCCATTTTGCACTTAAGTGTGAAACTAAGGGACAATGACCCAGCATTTATTTCAGTTACGCACATCACAAATCATATGTAAGAATATAATTCATTAAAGTCTTTCTACCAAAGTCAAGATATCTTAAGAGAAAATATTGTTTTATCTGATTACTATACTTGTTGTTTAATTAATGTAGTGGGTAGACAGGACAGTATCAGGTTAAGTAAACAAGCTGCTAATCTTAACAATACTGAGTTTTGAAAATGAAATGTACTTCTAATCTATTGATGATTTTTGTTATTCTAAGAACAATGATGGCATATTCAAAAATATTTTTGTTTGCAGTTTTGCTTTGCCTTCTTTATACAATTTTTCTTACAAGTTCATCTAAATTATTATTTAAGTATTTACATGGAACAGACCTTTATGGAATAAAGTAGCTTACAGTGTAGGGCTGTGTACTACCAAATTAGATCTCAATTGCATACATCATCCAGGAAATTTCAGCATTTAGGCAGGTGCAATTTAATTAAACTGAACAAATTAAAGCTGATGACTGAGTCATTTCAAAGCATTGGAGCAGAGAAGAAGACAATGACACTGGAAAAATTTGCAGCCATCTAGGACACTGTCATCGCTCAGTAGCCCCCAATTAGGCATTAATAATTTAGGGACATTTAAATTCAATTTGCACTGTGTAAAAACTAATTTGAGAAGAGAGACCTGTAAAGTTATGCATTTCAACAAGTCTGTCAAAATGTGAAAACACTTTTTGACCACTACAAGCAACTGTCAGGTTGGCTAGTGTCTGTATGGACACGTATACGCACATTTCACATTTTTTATCTTTATTAGCTTTTCCTTCATCTGCTCAGTTCATAACAGAACATCAACTGTGCTGACCTGCTGCCTACATCCAGATGATACAAAATTGAGGCTACAGCTAAATGATCACTTTGTACACACATTTATGTACTTATCAAATTATAACTACAGGAACTCCAGAAAACAAAACAAAACAAACAAACAAACAAACAAAAAAAACCCAAACAAACAAACAAACAAAAAACTCTCTCAGCTTTGAATTTATCTATGTATTTGATTGCCTTTACCAGTCAACTGACCTCAAATTGAAAGCTGAAGCAAGCAGTTGTAATAGGTCAGTAAAAAGACCTTGTGCTCACTCACTTCATGCACTCAGACTGGTACAAACATTGTTGGCTTCAGTATCAGAGAAGTATTTGTCCTTGATCAATTGATCTCCTTCAGCCTCTTTCTTGTCTAGGACCCTCTCATAACCCTGTGGCATTAACTATAGGAAAATCATTGTTGGCAATGTCTAACATAACCTGTGCTAAAAGGTCTTCTGTGAGGAAAGTCCTATAACCTTCATAAGTAACCCATTCCTGTACTTAACTCTCCTTGCATAAGAAACACTGACTACTTAATCCGATCTCCCTTGGTGCAACTTCAAGCCATTATATCTTCATATACCAGTGATGTTGAAAAATAACTCATTCCTTTATATCTTAAAACAATGTATATATTTGAAAACTGTTACTGTGACTCTCTTTTATTCTCCTTTAGAAAAACTGACCCTATTTCCAAGAACCTTTTGTCTTAGACAGTGGTCTCAAGCCATCCAGCATTCTTACAGCACTCCCTTATGGAATAACCCCTCCTTGTGCTCCCTCTGGAGCTGCTCAGGTCTGCACGGAACCTGATTTTAGAAGTTGGGCAATTTCCAAGGTAGCTTAAGAAAGGCAAAATAATTGACTTACAAGACTGGATGGCCAGAAACCTTGCTCCATAAAAATGAAAGTTAAAACAACTTGGGCTCTGACTGATGAGAGGGTACCACCAAAATGCAAGAACTGCACTAACTCTGAAGTAACAGGTTAAATATTCCACATTTTCCTAGAAAAATTGAGTATGCTGCATAGCCCTGATATGTTCCCACAAGTTTAAGCATTTAACCATCTCCAAAACAAAATCTTTCACTAAAATAAGCATTTTGAAAGCAGAGGGAACATGTAAATCACTATGATTTCTTTAAAAAGCTAAAAATAATAGATGAAAGTAAAAAGAAGTATAAAATAGCGCAGAACATTTCTAGAGAGTAAAATGGTGCTCAGTTGTGAGAGAACACAATGTAGGAGAACACACAACATACAGGGACTTTAAGAATTGTGTGGTCTCACTGGACTCCGGTTGGGCCGCCAAGCCACAGACCTTTTCTGTTGCAGTTTAAGAGTTGTGTGTTGCGTGTTTTCACTGTACAGTTTTAGGTTTAGAAGGCATTCTTGTTACTCCATTTTCTGTTTTCCCCCACATGGCTGTGTTTTTCTGATTACATTTCCCTGCAGTGTAGTCCTGCTACCCCTTCGGCTTTCTATATCCCATGTGGTTTCCAGCTTCTGTTTTTTTCCTTGACCCCAGTTCCTGTTTCCGTCCTGACCCGGTTCCTCTCTGGCCTTCAGTTCCTGTAGCTGGAGGCAGTGGCCATCCAGGGCCGATCTCACCACCTTAACCCTGACCAATGACCTTCAAGACCTTATTTAAGCCTCTGCATTCCCATAATCAAGGGTTTTTTGCAGAATGAATCAAAGTTTGCAGAGAATCTTTCATTACGGTTATTGTTGACACTCAATAATTGTTCACAAAATTTAAATAGCTGAGGATGACTTTTCCTTTATGGAAA
>VXAU01003499.1:0-85085 GCA_013399695.1 Formicarius rufipectus | reverse complement strand
GCTCTCTAAACTTAGACAAATTTCCTTTAATTATATTTGGAGAATACTCATAAAGTTATTAACATTAATTATAGGAGTAAGAGAGGTCTTTGGCCATAATTACGAGTACAAATCAAAGTCCTGAGTAATTTTTTCAGTGTTTTCTTGTGGTTATTTCTTTAAAGAATCAATTAGATAATCTGTCATACTGAATTGCTCAGGATGATTGAACTGCTTAACTCAACACAACAAGCAGCTGAAACAGATAAACATGAACATCTTTGTAGACAAGCTTCAGCATCCAACTGTGAGTGTATTTTCCCTTCTGCTTCAGCAAATCCCAAAATTCACTTGGAGATATTAAATGGGCTTTTGAGAAAGCCTCAGAAGGAGCTGATGCTTCTCTTAAGCTTTTGTATGAGCCTTTTTACTTCCATACCTGTTTGGAATGCCCTTATCCATATATTTAGGCACAGGCATATATTTAGACTCAGACCTCAACTTACATTTCGCAGCAATTAGGAGATCTAGTTTTTTTAGGTAAGGAGCTAGCTTCAAGTGACATCTGAAGGACTGCAAACATCAGGGGTACACAGGGAGACTGTCAGGATGGGAAAAGTAGATGCTGCAACCTGTGAGGAGGAGAAATAGGGGGGACTTGGAGCTGCCAAGGAGGGAGGCCACAGAGAGGTCTCAAACTGGAAGTACAGAGGCTGGTTCAATTGTAGCTGTTATGCACAGATTTACTATCGTGCAGACTTCACTCTCAAAAACCAAACTTGCAAAACTACAACCTGGGTTCAACCATATGGTAGTATTAATATTGCATCTTGAAAGCAGGGATGTGTCTCCAGAGAATCCTGCATAAGCCTTTAAGGGTATAGGAACAGCTACAAGTATGCCAAGTCCCTCTATCAGGTGTGTGAATTTTTCAGCTCTCAGCTGTCACTGTTAATGCCTTTTTTAACAAAGTTCTAGCTTCAGATGGCACCATAATCTTCTAAAAGAAATTAGTAAACTCAGCCTTCCTACCTGGGGGAAAGCCCCAGCTGCAGTCACAGTGCAGAGCTCTGAACTAGTTTTCCAGGGCTTTATCAAGACTTTTTAACAGAAGCAGGTGTACACGAGCATTCCCAGCCCATTCACAGATGTCATTTGTTGCCAGCAACTCAGCTCTGCTTGCCCCTTCTGCTTGCACACACTTCACACGTCCAGCCTGGTTACTCAAGAGTGGGAGGAACAGATGAAGTGACAGTTCTGCTCCTGAACTTTACCAGGATGCTTTTTTAGTTCTTCTTCTAAAAAGGTACTTGAGACTGCTGCTAAGTAATCATGGTCTAAAGCTTCTGCAGCTTGATCAAGTGAAGAACCAGGACGCCAAAAATCTTGGATGAGAGGAAGTGACTCCAGCCCAAACTCTGTGATAAAAGGTACACTTCATACAAAAGCAGCCAGAACTCCCAAGAATCTTTTGGCTTGTCCTGCCTACTCTTTCACCTCATTCATTAGCTCCTAAGTCCTACTGGTTCTCTTCTCCAAGATTAAACATTTAAAGTTTTATAGACTGCACTCGACAAACTTTGGGGACACACACACACACAACTCAAATTTGTGCTGGAAAAAGGATGTATTAGAGGAGAACTGCCAAGCACAAAGCCTCATTTTCTCTAGTTTTTACTAAAAAAGCCAGTATTGTTTTTAAATACAACCCTGTCTTCTAAAAGTATTGTAACATCTGTTGCACCAGGGAGCTTATTCTTACAGAAAGTAGGTCCCATGCAATTTTAGCTGAACTCAGGCTGTGGTTTCTGAAGTGCAATTCTATCTAATGTAATCCTTTCATAATAAATTTCAGATGCTAAAGACCACCACTGGATTAAATCCATCCTGTCATGGATATAGGGAAAGGACTGGCTGCATCAAGGTTAACCTTTCAGTCAATTCATCTCAGTAATCCTTCAGTTTTGGCTTCTGACCTTGCCAGATCTAGGCAGGAAAAGAGATCTTCCACAAAAAAACCCAAAATGCCCAAGATACTGAATCCAAAAAAGCTGCCACAGATCTCTAATCTGTTTCAGAATGGAACTGAAAATCAGCCAACAGTGTACACAAGTAGAAAACCTCTGTGGCACATGAACTGGAGAGACTGAGACAGTTCACAGCCTGACCTACTTCATCCTGAATAACTGCTCGGTCATTTCCAGCACTGAGGCAAAACCCAAACTCCAAAGAGGGAAAAAAAGAAAAAGAAAAAAAAAGAAAAAGGAAGAAAAAAGAAAATAAAATACAGCAGTTTTCTCACATTCTGCATTCACAGAGAAGTTATTTTTACTCTTTTAAGGGGTTAACTTTGCCATTTGATCAAACGTGAGTCACCCTGAAGGGGAGGAAGACAGAACCTTAAGGCAAGAAGCTCATTCATGTGACACCTACTTGGTTAAACCACAGGCTGAAAGCTGTGCCAGAGCCAGCACTGCTTTACCTCTCCAACAGTGGAAAACAGGGAAGCAACTGCTTGGGAGTTAAGAAAGGCAGGATAAAGATGCACCATAACTGGGTTCTGTTCTCATGCCTGTGCAAGTCAGGCAAGACTTAGGCAGTGTTTTCCCCCCATCTCTCTCAGAAGGGCCACTGCTTTACTTGTGCCCTGGACAGACACACAGTATGATGCCCCCTCCCATAACAAGAGCACAACTTCCAAGGAGCTGTCAAAATAATGCCAGCACTTTGCTGCCAAAGATATTTCAAGGTAGAAGACACCTCCCTTCTTTCATCTCCCCCTTTTTCTATGATCAATTTACTTTTCCTTTCCCCACCTTTGTGCTGTGGAGCATTAGACTGCCCCAGCAGCACAGATTTTCCCAATGTTCTTTTCCAAGATCACTCTGCTCTCAGTCAGAGTCAATGTCTAAAGGAAGGGAGTTCGTTTCCATTCCAGCCATAACCCTTCCCCCTGGAATCTTCAACAACACTATGGCAGAAAAAGCCACCAAACAACAAAATGAAATTGGTTTCTCTTGTTTTCTGCACTTCACAGTAACAAAAAAAAAAAAAAAAAAAACTAAAACTTCTGGATTTCACGAGCTTAGAATATTTCGTAGTGAAGACGGCAGATACAAGCATGGGATGATGCATGAAAATGAGAGAGCAGTGGCACAGAACATTGATAATCTTCTAAAAGCAGCAGCATTAAATTGCATTCAAGCAAAACAAACACAGAGTGCTTTGACATTTGACTACTGAAGCATTCGGTGGCATTACCATGATTTTCTCTCATGCCCCTGAATTAGGCCACTTCTAAAATAAGCATTGACTGACCAACTTCTAGGAAGCTCTGGAAGTGTGTGGGGGGGTTTGTCTTGGAATTACATTTTTATGTAGTCTAATCTCACAGCATAAGCAGCCAAACAGGATAAGGAGATAAACCAACACAGTGACAATTCATTGCAGTGCTCACACTCTGCCCTCAGTTTGGAGATCTTTTATTAAACAGAGACTTTCACACTGAAAGTTTGATTTATTTTTTAGGGGAAAAAATGCATTGTGCTGAGTGTTGCCAGCCGAACAATCTTTCAAGGGTTTCCATCCCTGATAAAACTTGGGAAAGAAACAAGGGATGCTTTGAAGCCAACGTCTCTACTGATTGAGCTGCGTGGTGTCACACGTGGGAGTGGCCCAGCCAAGCTGCTGAATGAACTGCCTTGGAGAAGGAGGGAACTGCAGCATCTCAGTAATGAAACAACACTCAGGAGTAAGAATCATGCATAAATAATTATTTCTGCTTCTCAGAGATAAAAAAAAAAAGTTTGAATTCAGCAGAATTAAGGCGAGCAGATGATGAGTAAGAGTGCAGATGTTGGCCAACAGCCATCACTTCAGGGAATAAAAATATTTATTGCCGACTCCCACCCTGCCTAAGTATTTTCATGCTCTTTAAAAATAGAAGTGGTTTAAAAACTATTGTGCAAGAAAAGCTATTTCAAATTAATAGCTAAGAGCACAGAAGACTAGCAACAACCCCATGTCACAGAAAACAAATCTCATTTCTGTACTTCACAAGGTGTTCCCTGTACAGTCAGGTCACACTTCACAAAGAACTCACTGCGATGCTACAGAATTGGAAATTAAATCCATTTATACAATTGTCCTGGTTTGGCAGCATCAGGATGAACAGTACATCCCACTGCACCCAGCCTGCCTGCAACTCCTCTTACAGAACTGAAGCAAAAGCAAGCTGAAGACAGTGTGACAATAAAGAAACCAGTAAATCACACAACTACTTTATTAGCCATTTTCAAAGCACGTATAATATTCTGAAGGAAACAATTCGACATACGATGTTAATTATCTGGATTTTCCTTATTTGCCATATCACACTTTCCCACTTTTCCTCAGTCTTCACCAACTAGCAAATCCAGCCAGGGTAATCACTTACTCCCTCCCAGATGGAATTCTGTCAAGCTTAGCACATTAAAAGAGAGTACTAGAAGTGTGTTGCTTCTATATATAAACTGGTTGTCTGGTGCACAGTATGTCTGAATAATATGGCCTGCCTGACGCTGGATGAAAATTCCCCTGGATGAGGGGAAAAAAAATCCCCTTTTGGAGTTATTTTCAAACAACCAAAGCACCTCATAATGTTCTCAAGGAACAAGAGTCCATAAAGTCTTCGGAAAAACCCATGTCACCTACCACTTCATTACTGAGTGTCTTGGAGATACTAAAAAGCCTTTCATAAGGGAATTCAAAGTCATTCAAAGCAGTAGAAATAAAGATTTGAGTACAGAAGCAGACAAAGTACTTCAGGAGTTACAAAGTTGTGCTGAGGGTTGCCTGCCTACTGTCTCAGGCTGAAGCATCAGATCGTGTCAGCTGCTCCTTGGCTCCGGACCGGCATCACACCTTTCCCCCAGGAGGCCTTTGTTTCCTCCCCCTTGATCCCCCCATCCTTTCTTTATAAAAAACAACTTATTAAAAACACACCCAAGGAAACCATCATGCATTTACTTACAGAAGAGTGTGGGGTTTATCCCACACAGAAATAAGTACACTCAAGGTTTCCAGCTGTAACAAGACATAGTTATAACACAGGCATAACACAGTTATCCATGATGAAATTCATAAAACTCTGCAGGCCTTCACAAGGTGGCACTTGGATTTTTGACTGCCAGACAGAATTTCCTGTAATGCCCATGCTGTAAGTTCTTGGAACTTCCTGAAGTTTCATGTCAAAAACTCAAGTAAAATGAACTTTTTTAATGATTACTGAAGGATTTTTACCACGCCTGTTTTCCAGAAGGCTCGTTCTCTGCTTTAGCATGTGTCTCTCCAGCATTTGGGAAGCACTGACTGTTCAGCACCGTGTTGCTCCTCGTCTCAGGTGCCACACAGCATGTTCTTTCCAAGGGAACACTTGGCTGTGTTCATGTCAGGTTGCATAACCAAACCAGGTTACATGGACCCAACATTAACAGCTGCTATCAGTGCTATTTAAACTTTAGGGAGTCAAAATAATTATTATTTTATCCATACTAAGCATCCTTTTCAACAGTTTTGATCCTAAATCAATCCTTGTTGACAGCAGGAGGAAAATCAGTGTGGTGCAATGCTTGACATAAGCTGTCATGATAAGACAGATGTCCAGAGCCTACATCCAAAATTTAATTTGAAAATGTTAAAACAAGGGATAATACCATAGAAGCCACTCAAAAATGTGGACACTCAATATTGTCTGAGTACCCTTTAAAAAACCAAAGTCCAGAACAACTTTTTAGTAGTGAAAAAGGTTTCAGATGCTCTCTGTGGTGTTTTCCCTTCCTACCCATGTATTTGAAAATAGGTATTCTCCTTCTTCCTCATTTAAGAACCTTTTTCCCCAGAAAGGGCTCACCTAAAAATTAGGGTATTTAAAAATTACCATTTGGAGTTCAGTACTTTAATAAACAGGAGTTCAAAACAGAAACATTCAAATATCAAGTCAGAACAAAGTCAGAACAAAATCTTTGTTTACATAGAACTTTCGTTTCAGTATGTCTTAAACATGTCTAAAACTACACAAATCGAGTAGACAAAATTATTTCCTCACACATTATAGGTATACTTCTAATTCCCGTCACAAAAGGCAGGGAGATCAAACCTCCCCAAATAATTATTAATAACAATAAATCTCTAAAAGGACATTCCTACCTGACTCCGAGCGAATGAAAGATAAAACAAATTTTCACATGTAACATTAAAATTCAAAATGGGAGATGACCTTTAGTGCACCTTTCCTGAGTGGAACATTCTCACCCACAAGCAGATTTAATTAAATTTAGCTCTTTAGACTGATTAGGGTTAATAAAGCAATTTGTTAATAGACCATTTTATTATGTTTACAACACGATTAAGGGTTACAAGCTGCAAGGCAATGGTTTTTCCCCTCTTCAACTGCACTGATTTCATATGAAATTTAAAAGAAGGACCCAGAGGCATCATAAGGACTGGAGAAGATCAGAAGTCTAGTAGATAAATTAAACTGTATGAAAGACCCTACAAGAGATGTAACCATAGAGGATTATTTTGATTTTATATATAAAACGCACCACATTTCAAATTCACTGTATACAAGAGAACTACTGTAAAAATAAAAATTCAACATATGCAAAAGGACTGTGGTAAAAATTGTTATTTTTCATGCCCCTCACCACTAAATACTTCTGTTAAACACTGGATGGCTCCTCTGTGCAAAACTCGTTTTGGGAGAGCCTGGCAGGAAAGAATGGCATGGAATTCTTCAAACTGCACTACATTCCTGCAGAGAGACTGTTATTATATATTTTTATATATTCTGCTACAACAAACAGCCTACAGCTCTCCCTCAGGATACCCATATTCTCATGGGAAAGCCAGGACACTTCAAACACAGGCTAGAATTCTCCATTTCTAACACCCACCAAGGAAATGCTTGAGACAACCTGATTTAAGGAAAAGTGTCTATATCCAGAGACACCACCTTAAAAAAAGCCTGGTGAAATTGCCCTTTCTTGCTAGCACAGCTGTGCACTGCAGAGCATGGATAACAGCTTCCACCACATCGTGCTCTACTGGATTTTCTGTCCTTCAAGCACAAAAATCAAACTTCAAACATTTAAGAGCGGCGCTCTAACCCAAGAGAGGAGCCAAGTCCTACACTCAGTTCGCAGAAAAAGCACACAGGGGAGATTTCACAGTGAAAACATTTCCAAAATTCACACTTTTCAAGCAATTTCAAGTGATCTGCCAAAATATAAATTTAAAAAAAAAAAGAAAAAAAATCACACTGTCCTCTGTATCTCACTTTTACAACCAGTTCAGAGATTTGTATCTACAAGGTACACTCACCTGGCCAGCAAACAGGAGTCACCCCCTCATGCTGCTATCCTTCCACAGCCCATTCCCTCATGGGAAGAGGAATTCTCCCAGTGAGACAGGACATGCTAAGACAACTCGCCCGGGGTGTGATGGCTCTGAGCAACCCATCAGCTCGGATTAAAGCTAAAAAGACAGCATTGTTTAAGAAATGATTGGACAGCTTCTGCGTGGGGGTGGGACAGGATTAGTGCAGGCAAACCGGGGCTGAGCAACAACAGATTACCTGGCGAATCTGTGTCCTAACCCTGGCTAACAAATTAGTTTAGTTTGAAATACACTACCGGGCTACACACACCTTGTACAACAAAAATTACCTTCGTGACTACTTCCTGGAGCTCTGGAAACCAAAGAATGCCACTTGGAATATATCAACTGCAGAAGACAGAGTCAGCTCCCCTCTGGTCAGGTCCTTTCTTTGCTTGCTCCATTTCTCCCCAGAAGCGGTCACCACCCAGCAGGTACAACTATGACTTTAATCCTCAGCCTCACAGACTACTTAACACTCAAATTGTGTTCATTGGTAAGTTTAACGTCAAGAACAGCTGCGTTTGAAAAACGGCAAAGTAACAAGAAGGGGTGAGAGAACAGGATAAGCCAGCCCTTGGAGAATCACAGTCTATTAGAGGAAATTACAATGAAAGCCCAATTCCCTTAAGGTTTACTACCAGCTCCCGAGGTGCACCTAGCAATCTTAGAAATGTTACACAGAAGGGTTTTACACCTGATGGCTGTATTCACAGAGCTCTTACCCAACACTGCAGTGATTTTATAGTGGGAAGACTGAAACAGGAGACTTGTTAAGCCAGAAGCACAGGTAGCAGACCCCAGAGAAGCATCTCTAGGTAATGCAGATCTAAGAAGTTTGTTTCTGTATTAACAGGTTGAGCCTCCTCAAAAAATGAACCTAGAGTTTTGTACGAGTACAGCTCACTACAAAACCACTGATCTTTATTTTCTACTGCTAAATTTGTAGGTTGCTTGGTTAGACAACAAATTTTGGGTTACCTCTTGCCTGAAAATTGTTAAATGTGACAGGTTATACTTATTCCATCAGTGATACAAAAGCATTTCATCAGCACACAGAGAGAACCTTCCTTTGCTTTCTCTACTTCACCAAATAATGATTTTTTTTTCCCAGGGTAATTAAACAGGAATGTACAAATATTACTAAAACCACTGTGTAACCCTCTATAAATAAAACACTGACATTTTCTACATACACCAACATTATCCCCTGTATCCACACTATTTCCCAGAGCCCCTGGATTCCTCCACAGTTCATTTAAAGGTTAGGTCACATCACTGTTTCAATGTACTCATATCACATCGGGGCAGATTTAAATTTCATATTTAAGAGACAATGGAATAGCATGACCTTTGGGTATACAAAACATGTCCCAAAAGGCCACTTTCATCTTCAACAGATGTTGAATTGAAATATTTGTCCATGTAAATTCTCTTAGAGCCCAGCAGCACACTCAGCAAAGGAAGAAAACCAAGACGAGCACACACACATTTCATCTGGGAGAATGGACATTTTAAGGAAAACAGCTAATGGAAACACACAGTTCCACTGCAAAAGCAACAGGGTAGGAGACCATCAAAATTTCAACTGACTTATTTCCTGAAAGCACATAAAGCTAAATCTACTATTTTCCTAGCAAGTCCATGGAAAGAACTGCACGTTTGCAGAGAGAAACAAGAAACAAATACATATTTTTTAAAAAAATTAAACAAACCAAAAAAAAAAAAAAAAAAAAAAAAAAAAAAAAAAAAAAAAAAAAACCAAAAAACAACACACACAACAAAAACCAACCAACCAAAATAAACCCCAAAACCCATAGGCTATTTTGTTTTAGTGTTCACAGTCAGCAGAAGCAAATATGATTTCATGGGTTTGTGTGAAGATTGTAGCACATCAGCACCGATAAAAACAGCCATATCTGAACTATCTCACACTGAAGTAACATGTGTTTTAAAAAGGAAAAAATGTGAAGCCACAAGAGTCCGATAGGAGACCAGAGCCCAGGGATTTTTCTGCATGTAAAGCATACCCAGAGCCTTCCCTTGCTCTCCTGTCATCCTAGTATGTTCACTGATAAACGCTCCATAATTAGAAGACCTGAGTGGGGATGCCTGAAATCCATCTGACCTGAGGGAATGAGTTTAAAAACCTGACCCAGCTATTAGAGTGCCAGATATCTCTGTATTACGTTTCTGTCTACTGGAAGGGCCTGGCAAAGGCAGACAGAAGAGACAGACTCAACTAAACATGGTATTCAAACGTGGGATTAGGGAAAGGTTATTTTGGGACGTAGGAAGTACTCAAAAGAGGAAGGCAAAGAAAAAAAAAAAGAATATTAAATTTAAATCAGATCCTGTCGAAGAGAAAGGTCACAAGATACGCAAAAGCAGAAACCAAGAGGGAAGAAATATTACTCCTCTGCATTCCCTGTCTGTGCAGAGCTCTGCACTCAAGGCATCTGTTGGGCTGCAGGAATGGTTTGCAAAGAGTCACCAGTGGGACAGAGGCATCATCACTTCACTGCAGGCAATATTAACACACAAGTCACTGCCCAACCAGTTAAACCAGTAAACACGCAAAAAACCTGCATTTGTGGAACACTGTTCCAGTAAGATTTTCCACTCTGGGAGACATAAATCCATCTGACACTAATGACATCCAAAAACTGCAAGTAATGATTCTATGGTTGGAAAAGCCCAACTCTGAGAGATCTGTTTTTGAGGAATTGCTTGTTTCTTTAGCATCTTGCTTGTTTCTTTGATAGAAGTTGGAATAGAAATTGAATAATCCATTCCCAGTCACATAAATCTTCTGACAGCTGAAGGGAAAGAAAACTGTTGCTCTGAAACACAAGCATCATTTTTGCCATTCTTCACACACCAATGATAACAAGCACTGCCCTACGTAATTACCAGGTATCAAAAAATAGGAACACAGCCATGAAGATGCACCTGGCAATTTTGGTTTACCAAAGGCTCTGATTTCTTGTACAGCAGCAAACAATACAAAAATAAAATCTAAATATTTTCTCCCAGTGCACAGGAGCTCACGAAGCACCAGAGTGTAACTAGAAGGCACCTGGTGTTTTTGCCAGTATAATGTCAGGATTAAGCTGTATGACAAAAGAAGCTCTAATCTTGTAGAGAAAACAGCATGCAGGAAGGAAGACAGAGCAGTGATGAACCAGCAAGGAGCTAGATGCACTAGGAAATGAAGAGTCTTCCTTGCCACATCCAAGACTGGAACACAGCTCGGATTTGGCACTGTCAGGTCACTTTCCTTGCCTCCAGCTCAACTCCTAAATGCTGCAGTAGTATTTAGGTGGATAAACCCACAGCCCATGCCAAGCTGTTGGCTCTCGGGCTGCAGGCACACAGAGGGCAAAGTAGATGCGACTGAACAAATCTGTCTCTCTTCAGATCACGCCCAGGCTATTTCATACTCAAAGTACATCTCAAAGCAATCAACTTTCGAGTTCTAGGTCAGAAATTTTTAATGAGCAATTAGCTCAGGCACTCATTTTTGTTGGCACCAAACAGTATCTTAAGTCCCTAAATTAACAAAAGTTATTTCAAAGTATTCAGTGAAACTTTCAAGTCCAAACTAGTCACTCAAAGTTTGAAGACTAGAGCTGTGCCTTTTATGTACAAGTATACTCAAAACCAGAAACATTCATCCTTCCTTAATGAAGAAATAGCTAACTTGGTTAAAACTTTCAAATTTTTATGTCTGAGAATAAAATCAACATTTTTTTTCAACGTATTTGAGGACAAATGTCCCCCCTTTCAGGATCCTACACCCTAAAGCAGCACACGCTTCACACAGGAAAACATGAAACATTGAAGGGCATGGAGGAAGAGAGCACAGGATCACAGGCTTGATGGTCTAGTGCAAGTCAAATCCATCTTGGGAAGACACTGGACATGGCTTCATTTAGCCAGGGACACACCCTTTTCAGCCCAGTTTTTTGTTTAGGCACACATCCACATCCCAAAACAAGCAACACTCAGTTTTGGAAACAGTATTAATCAGAGCTTGTGCCTTCTCTCCAAACACTCAAAACTCTCAGCTGGCTAGGCCATAAAAGTGCTCATCAGGAAATATTTCCCAATCCCTGCCCTTCAAGCTGCCCTCCACACTTCATGCCACTAAGCTGTTTATTTAAAGGCAGAATTAGAAACCACCCAAATATTAATGGACAACATCTTTGGTGCTGAGGTCTAACCAGTGAGTACTCTGGGTAAGGACAACTGTCAAACTTGCACAGGGGGCAGAGTTTTGGCACATTCCTGCCAACATGAAAGTGGTACTTCTGGGTTTTTTCACTGCCTCAGAACACATGACTTTTGTATCCACTCTGTAGCCTTCAAAAATCATTCACTTTTAACAGCTTGACCAAAACTTCCACATTTTCATACAAGAAAATTACGTCACATGGTCATTCAGCTCCTTTAAGTCACTTACACACTGCAAGCACTGCACAATTAGAACACCACATCCCTACCAATGAAGTAGTGCTTTATTTAGCATTCATTTCGCCATACCAAGCTTTAATTTCAACAGTTAAATCTTCTACAATCAGGTCTCAGAGTTGCCTTACATTTCTTGCAACCTACTGGCAACAGCGGTGGTTCTCCATCCTCAAAACACCTACAGTCCAGCCCATCAGACTATCCAGTGTAGGAGGATATTGACACCAGTCTCACTCTCCTATAAGAGGTTATACTACTCACAGGATGAAGTGGCACACAGCTGGAATTTACCTTATAGCATCTTACTTTGAAGAATTTAAAGCAAAATTAGGGTGGAATCTAGGGATCACAGTACCCTTGAACCATAATGATCTGTACCACAACTTATCCCAGCTACCCATGGTATGAAAGACACATTCACAAGGAACTGGCCAACACTAACAGCAAGACTCCACACCAAGCCTGCCCGTAAGAATGCATTTTAAATGTATTTTTGCCTAATGCAATGCTCTCGTTTCAATACATATCCCAGGTTGTTTTCCAGAATTAGCTGGGAAAGTTCTACAGCCTACTGCTTGTTCCATAACTGAAATAAGGTGAAAGGAGAGTGTCTTGGGAGTAGATGGCTACAGAACAATTCCCACGAGAAGCCCTTAAGCACTTCCCTCATCCTTCCCATGTGATGAAGCCCAAAAATCAGCTATTTTTCTGGTATGTGCCAGGCCAGCTATGTCTCTGGTGCATTCAGAGGGATGAGCAAGAGCACCTGGTAACACGGAGCTTTCTCTGCTTCTGGTATTGAAATGACCATGCACCTTCCTTTCTCAGAAGCACCTCTGGCATTTAAAATAAACATCTCAAAGCCACCTTACAACTTATCTGAAGGGAAATTTAGCTTAATGCAGCTCCCTTGCCCACTCACCCCCCACACAATTCCAATGGGCAGCTTATCCCCCAAAAGTATTTCAACACAAGCGGGACAACAGCTGCTATTTCAGAGCTGCTATTTTAAGGGTTGCCTACAAGTGCTTCTGTCTAGCTAGAAAGATTCAGTCTTGGCAACCTGCTGACTTGACAGGAGGGACAAATACCTTGCTTCACAAGCCCCAAATATTATGTGGACTAAGCTCCTTGCAACCAAAGGATGAAAAAAAAATCCAAACAGTGTTGAAAGCCTTGCAAGTACATTAGAGCTCCAACTTCATTCAGCAGCAGGCCTGGAAAAACATCCTTCTAGATGAGGTAATGATTCGTATTACGTCCTGCAGCCAAGCTCAGCATCTGGGCTTCCAAAGAAAAAGGCTGGGCTTCCCATGTTGTTAATCCTACCAGTAGTCTCTTGCTTGACTGAGACAGGAATCAGAGTTCTTAAACAGCTGTTTCCTCGGACAGCAAGAGAACAGCTGAAGAGGACTCAGGCCAGGCACGGACACAAAGGCAGGCAACTAATTATTTCAAGTTGCCATAGGCATACTGTGAGGCAGATTGTGCACTGGGAAACAGGCTGCAATCATGCATTTAACTAACGTGAGATGGGTCTTAAGATTTTTATCTTGCTTCTCAGACCATCCAAAGCTGTTCCTTCACACATTTCTTTTGGAAGACATTCTAAGTGATCCAATGCTGTTTGTTGTATATAGAGACGTAGAACATTCGGGAAAAGGGGTGTTTGATGAAGTACATATCTGCTACATAAACTCATCTCAAATTTGGAACAGCTCCCCATGCTCCACTAGCAAGGATCGCCTACAAAGGCCTCCTTCCTTCCTATATTTAGGTCAGCTGGGCTGAGTCAAGCTCTCCAAGAGCATCCTTTGCTTTCATAACTTTCTATTCTAGAAGGGAGACTTGCAGCCAGACATGCTTTTGCACATCATATGTTAACCCTCATAAATGCAGAAAGTAATGCAATAAAAAATAAGTCAAGTACTGGTGCTACATAAGCCAGATTGCTTCTAAGGGCTTCTCTTGGAATATTCATCCAGCTTACAAATGCCTTCACACATCTGTAATCCCAAATACTGCTCAAAAAAAGTTCCACCACTATAAATGAGGCACAGAGATCTGACATGAGCATTACCTCCTATGTCCTTAGGGAACACATGGCTTTAAAAGCTGTAGTTTGCACAACAGTTCAATAAAGTTTGAGTGGCTTGCGTTCATATATATAAACAACCATTCTGCTTGGTTTAGCTTCGACTTTTACAAAATTGTTTCCATCTCTATTATGAAAGTCATCCAAATTGATGTATACACTAGAGATTTCTCCCCCAAATTATCCCCTCAATTAAAGAGATTTCACATTCAATGATCACAGCATCTCTTCATTAGTCCCAAAACTCCAATTTAGGCTTTTGAAGTTACTTAATTCCTTCCTACTGCAAACAGTAAAACTGGCTGGCTGGTTTCACCTGCATTTTGAGCTTTTTCTAATCAGCGACACTTCCTGCTCCTTCCCAGGAGTGTAACATTCCAATTTTTGAATCACTAGGAATACAAGCTAATGCCCAATATAAACACTTCAGTAAAACAATCAAATTAATGATCCATTAACTGATCAGTCCAGTTATTTAAAAAATAATAGCTGTGTACATACAAGTATGTGCATGACAATTCTTTAAAGTGACATGAGAGGGTGCAAAAAATGAAGACACAACTGTCATGACACTACTTTCTTTAATAATAAAAATAAAGTATGTTGCTTGAATTATTAATTTCAGATTAATTACTAGCTAAAGAGCTCTACTCTGCAAAATGCTGGATGAAGAAGATTTCTAACACAGGGATGACACAGGGCAGGATTGTTTTT
This sequence comes from Formicarius rufipectus, assembly GCA_013399695.1. Lineage (NCBI taxonomy): Eukaryota > Metazoa > Chordata > Aves > Passeriformes > Formicariidae > Formicarius > Formicarius rufipectus. The sequence goes on along the minus strand of VXAU01003499.1, from coordinate 70,408 downwards.
CTGAGTAATATAACACACACTTTGCAAAACACTGGCAAAACAAGGTGTCAATTACTTCCCTAATAAAAAGAAGAAATTGACCTTGTTTTTCCTCATTCAGGAAAACACTAACCAGGAACCAGTATTACCTGCCTATAAGAAAAATACCTCATCTACACAGATGGTAGTTCCTTGTTGGATTCACAAAACTCCTGCTCACGTAACACTTGATTATTTCTATCGTGGAAGCTAGCAACAAAAATATTCCCCTAGGAACAGTGTCTCAAATAATCATATCAAACCCATGCAATCCAAGCGGGAAGCCAGTTCCTGGAAGGTTCAGCAGCCCAGGACTCTGCCTCCCCGAACCACGCATGCCCCAGCCCGGCAGATGATTGCGCAGGGCATGATCCCCGCTGGCTGTGCTGGCGCGGACCTTGAGGAGTATCAAACTGGTAGATTTTGCAAACACTATTGGCACGTACTCACCGAGAAATAAAACAGCCCAAAAGTTTCCACTGACCTAAACACAGAATAATCTACTGGCGTCAGTGCGAGTCTGAAAGCGGAGAAGCCGATCATTGATCGGCTTCGCTGTCGTCTGTAAGAGCTGACACCCAGGAAAAAACAAGCTCAGCAACACAAGCCAGGTGTGCCTACAGGAAATCCTGAGTGGCAGTCGACTGTGGCTGTTAGAAACCCAGCACACCGTGTGCTCGTGTTAGTTATATTTACATATTTACCATCTACTCAATTACCATGTCTGTCAGGAGCTCCGCAGCCAGATACAGTGGTACAGCACAGCACCCTCTCCCTCTGCTCTATAGAGGACTACACAAGGACTACTTGCAGCTGATCTAGTTCAGAAATTGCCTCAAACATTAAAACTCACTACTACTGCTTAACAGGGCTAATACTACTCCTAAGCCCTTGCCACTATAATGTGCTTCGTTTTCACGATTTCCTTCCACTTGCTTGGTTACTTCCCCTCCAGACCGGCTGCTCTCAGGTCTTGCGAGCGAGGACTGCCCTCCTCACCACGCCAGGCTCTCCTGCACACACAAGACTGCCACACACAGCAAGACACCCCAGCAGCAAATTAAAAAAAAATCATGCTTCAAATGGCAGGAGTTTAAGAGAACCCTTATAAGTCTTACTGACTCCTTACAGAACATGGTGGAGCAAGAACGGTGGATTTGTCAAGATACACGGACAAGCACAAAACAAAACTGGAAAGTATCAAAGCAGCACAATCCTTTTGGAGGAAAACCAAAAGAAGATGCATGTATTTCAGCAAACTTGCAGGGACCCCAAGGTAAGAGCACCTCTATGGATCAGTACGGTCTGGGTGCTCTTTCAGGCTCCCATCTGAACACAGGAAAAATGAGATTTAGGGTCTGCAAATAATTAGCAAGAACCTCTGGCTTCTGGATAACAAAGACCAAAGGAAAGAGAGGAGTGAAAACCTACATGCAAACACAAAATGTCTGTCTCAGCTTTGTCTAAACACCTGTGAGGAAGGCTGGGAGACCCCAAATGTCAGTAACCCTTGCACTCTTCTTAACATCAAGACTATCAGCGCTCTTATTAGGAGGAGACAAAAGGCTTAATCTACATTTTTTAAGAGTTCTTATGATCATACAGAAGCAATCACGTGGGATCCTTTGTGTGCAAAACAGGCAGTTAAACAACAAAACAATAATAAGTGCATAAAACACAGAGACAGAGTAATGCAAATAGTTAAAATAATATGGGAAAATGCTGAACCTTGAACTTGGCAGTTCACAGTTTTAGCACTCAAGGGAAAAGATAAAAGACATGCTTGTATTGGGCTTTTTGAGCAAATGGAATTGTCCTTTAAACAAACCCCAGGAGAAGAAAAAAGAAACCACAAAACACCACCATATTTGAGGCCTCAAAACCACCACACAGTGCAGTGAAAATCAGATCTAAGATAAAGAAAACAGAAAGTGAGTGAAAACTGTGCCACAAAGGACAACCTAGGCCCCCTGCTACAAGCTGACGTTTTCCTTGATCAAATGAAAGCACAGTCAGGACATAGCCACGGAATTTAAAGTCTCATCTTGAAACAACTCTTAGAATATTATCATGACTCAAACTCTAACAGTCACTCTTACTTGCTATCTTACGTCCTGACAGTGAGATATTCTTGTCCTCCTACCTCAAACTCCATCCCCAGGAACTTTCTCATTTTCTCATAATATTGCCACAAAAATCTGCCTTCTGGAAACCCACTATCCGAATCACTCACACAAAAATCAGTCTACTGCATGTGTTCCAAAGACCTTACAAACCACTTCAAAATGGTACACAAGAATAGTAAAGACATTAGTGATAACACATGATGCTACAGCTAACTCAACCTACCAGCCAGTGCCACCAAAAATAAGCTGCACATTAGCATCCTTCTTTATCCTGCTGCAACTGTGATTCAGGAAAGGAAATCATGGGAGACAAATCTCTTCCACAGGAGTCATTTATCTTGTAACCCATCTTGGGGTCAGGCCAACACCAGGCAAGGAGACACACATAACCCATACGAGGGGAAACAGATGGCCACCTTCAGCAGCTGCCAGCACCAGAGCAGCTCAGACACAGTGAATCATAGAATGGGTTGGGTTGGAAGGGGCCTTAAAGCTCATCTGGTTCGAACCCCCTGCCATGGGCAGGGACACCTTCCACTAGACCAGGTTGCTCAGAGCACCACCGACTTCCAGGGATGGGGCGTGCATGACTTCTCTGGGTAACCTGTGCCAGTGCCTCACCCCTCTTACCGTCAAGAATTTCTTCCTAATATCCAATCTAAACCTACTCTCTGTCAGCATAAAGACCATTACCCCTGGTCCTGTCACTACATGCTCTTGGCAATAGTCTCTCTCCATCCTCCTTGTAGGCTTGTTCTAGAGAACAAGCCCAGGGCTGCTCATCCCACTCTCGGGCTGGGGTTGCCCATCTCTCCTGCTGCAAGTCTGTGGGAGCAAGGACGCAGGACTCAGTAAAGATGAAAACCAAATCCACACCATCCCAGTTACCACGGAACCCACACAGGAGCTGTACCCAAGAAGAACAGGTAGGCAGAAAGCAGCCACCCATCAGCTGGTTCAACTGGTTAAAGTCACACCGAGCACAATGCAGTGTCTGGCGGGCAGCAATACAGATACACGTCAGTTTTCAAGTCTGAGGGCTCATTTATGCCAACACCCAGCACCGCCTTGCAGCATGCTGGTTTTTATTTTCCCACTCCCATCCCTGGAAGTGCCCAAGGCGAGGCTGGACGGGGCTGGGAGCAACCCGGTCTGCTGGATGGTGCCCCTGCCCACGGCAGCGGCTTGGGAGCGGACGATGCTCAAGGCCCCTTCCAACCCAAGTCCACGATTTATACGTATCCATAACACACCGCAGCGGCCCATTTTGGGTGGTTCACACCGATCCCAGCAGCAGACGATGGCTAAGCATCACCCCTAGGCGCTGGAGAGCTCTGGCACCGACACAGCCCCAGGGAAGGGTCACCCCAGCGGGGCTGAGGGAGGGTCCCCACCTCGCCCTGGGGATGGGGGCGCCTGCGCGGCGCTGGGGGGAGCCCGGGGGTGGGGGACGGACAGAGAGGAGGATGGAGAAGAGGAGAAAGCGGAGGATGCCGCCGCTTACCTCGCGGGCGATCTGATTCAGCGCATCGTCCTCCGCCGTCAGGCGCTCCCGGTTGGGCAGCCGCTTTCTGCCGGCACCCTGCGTGCCCATGGTGGACCGAGCCGGGCCGGAACAGAGACACAGACCGAAATCAGCACGGGGATCGGGAGCGGGAGCGGAGCCGGAGCGTCCCCAACCAACCGACCCTCCCCTCCCTACCGCCGCCGTCCCCGCCCCCGCCCCGCGCATGCGCTGCGCGCCCCGAGCTGAGGGGCGGGCAGTGCCGCCTCACACCCCTCCGAGCGGGGCGACCGCAGAGGGTCCCTCGGCCATCTCGCACAAAAAAATGGGCTCAGGGGGTCCCTTCCTGCGGCCCTCAGTGATCACACCCCCAAAAATGGGCTCAAGAGGGTCCCTGCCTGCGGCCCTCAGTGATCACACCCCCAAAAATGGGCTCAGGGGGTTCCTGCCCGTGGCCCTCACCAAAAGGTGGGATCTTGGGAGTTCCCTGCTGGCAGCCCTCAGTGATCCCACCCCAAAAAATGGGCCCTGGGGTGTCCCTGCCCGCGGCCCTCACCAAAAATGGGGTCTGGGTGGTCCCTGTCCNCCGAGCTGAGGGGCGGGCAGTGCCGCCTCACACCCCTCCGAGCGGGGCGACCGCAGAGGGTCCCTCGGCCATCTCGCACAAAAAAATGGGCTCAGGGGGTCCCTTCCTGCGGCCCTCAGTGATCACACCCCCAAAAATGGGCTCAAGAGGGTCCCTGCCTGCGGCCCTCAGTGATCACACCCCCAAAAATGGGCTCAGGGGGTTCCTGCCCGTGGCCCTCACCAAAAGGTGGGATCTTGGGAGTTCCCTGCTGGCAGCCCTCAGTGATCCCACCCCAAAAAATGGGCCCTGGGGTGTCCCTGCCCGCGGCCCTCACCAAAAATGGGGTCTGGGTGGTCCCTGTCCGCGGCCCTCCCACAAAAATGGGGCCTTGGGGGGTCCCTGCCCGTGGCCCTCAGTGATCCCACCCCAAACTCAGGGGGTCTCTGCACTCACTGCTCCTCTCCAAAATGAGCTCTGGGGGTTCCCTGCCCTCACCACCTTCCCCTGAAACGGACTCTTTTTGGGCCCCTGCCCTCAGCCCTCCTCAAAAAATGGGCTCTCAGAGGGTCTCTGCACTCACTGCTCCTCCCCAAAATGGGGTTTCAGGGGTTCCCTGCCTGCGGCCCTCGGCAATCCCACCCCAAAATGGGCTCTCGGGGTGTCCCTGTCCTCATCACCCCATCCCTAAAATGGGCTCTCAGGGGGTCTCTGCACTCACTGCTCTTCCCCAAAAAAGGGCTCTAGTGGGGTCCCTGCCCTTGGGCCTCAGCCATCCCACCCCAAAAAAATGGGATCTGGAAGGTCCCTGCCTGTGGTGCCACCCCAAAAACTGGGGTCTGGGGGGTCCCTGCCCTCACTGCCCTACCCTAAAATGGGCTCTTTTGGGTCCCAGCCTACTGCCCACACCGCTCCCGTCCCAAAAAATGGGCTCTGAAGGGGTCTCTACACTCACTGCTCCCCAAAATGGGGTTTCAGGGAGTCCCTGCCTGCTGCCCCCATCAAAAAATGGGGTCTAGGGGGTCCCTGCCCTCACAGCCCTCTTTTGAAAAGGGCTCTTTGGGGTCCCTGCCCGCACCTCTCAGTGATCCCACCCCAAAAAATGGGCTCTTGGGAGGTCTCTGCACTCACTGCTCCTCCACTAAAATGGACATTTTTGGGTCACTGCTCACTGCCTCTGAAAAAAAAAAAGAGCTCTCAGGTGGGGGTCCCTGCCCTCACTGCCCCACCCCAAAAATGGGCTCTCAGTGGGCCCCTGCCCACTGCCCTCACCACTGCCACCACCAAAAATGGGGTGTGGAGGGTCCCTGCCATCACCGACCCCCCCCCCCAACATGGGGTCTCAGGACTTCCCTGCCCTCACTGCTCCACCCCAAAAATGGGCTCTCTGGGGGTCTCTGCCTGCTGCACTCACCACCCCCCCACTGAAATCGTGGTGTGGGGGGTCCCTACTCGCTGCCCTCACATCCCTCCCTGAAACTGATGTGCAGGGGGGGCTCCTGCTTGTTCCCCTCGCACCCCTCACCACCCGCCCCAGCTCCAAAAATCAGGGTGTGAGAGGACCCTTCCTGCTCCCACAGCGCTGCTGGGGTCCCTGGCCCCCTTGCCAAGCTGTAGGAAAGTCACAGCATCACAGAAAGGGTCAGGTTGGAAAGGACCCCTGCAGGTCCCATCTGGTCCAACCTCCCTGCTCAAGCAGGGTTGGTCTACCCATCGCACATGGCACAGGATTGTGTCCAGAGGGTTCTGGAGTATCTCCAGCGAGAGGGGACTCCATACCCTCTCCAGTGTCTGTTCCAGTGCTTGGTCACTCACACAGGAAAGAAGTTCTTCCTCATGTTCAGGTAGAACTTCCTGGGCATCAATTCTTGCCTGTTACCTCTTGTCCTATTGCTGGGCACCCCCGGAGCAGAGCCTTGTCCATGCTCTGACCTGATAGACATGGATCTTCTCAAGGCTGAACAGGCACAGGTCCCTCAGCCTTTCCTCAGGTGAGAGATGTCCCAGTCCCTCAGTCATCCTCGTTGCCCTCCACTGAACGCACTCCATGTCTCTCTTGTACGGAGGAGCCCAGAACCAGGCACAGTAAATTTACCAGAAATCATGGAAATGGGCAGCAAAACCTTACCTGCGATAAAGCTGGAGGGTTCCTCTGCCACAAATATTGGAGGAACAGGATAGAAAGTTTCTCCTCATGCCCTAAACCCTCACACAGCCTCATAGCCCCATGGGATCTCCTCAACAATAAATTTTCCTATTAAGTGGACGTGATTAATTTTAGTGTCAAGTATATCAGTGCTTAATTAATTCACGTTGACAAGGAAAATGTATTTTCTGGGATTCCTGTCACAGCCCTTACACCTCAATGTTCACACTAATTCCCTAAATATGAATTAAAAGTCTATCAAGCTCATGTTATTACATGGACAGAGAAAAAAGGGCTAGAAAACCCACTCATCCTCTTCTGACCAGAAAGCTGCATTTAATCTTTATGGTTTAATTTTACCATTGATTTGAACTCAATAAAGGTAAAAGGCAACACCTGCTTGCTCAGTATTTATTGGCAGTTTTCATGTACAACTCCTGAGATTTGGGTCATTCTCAAATTGACCGTGTAGTGATATTCCATCAATGCTGCTCCTTGCACCTGGGACTGTTTATCTTACAAGAAAGAAATTATTGTTTTGTCAGCAGAAGTGGATGGATGAGTCTCCCACCTTGCTTAAGCATTAAAATGTGCGTCACATCCTCAGGTTCAGCAACAAGTTTACTGTGACCCCTCACACAAGTGGATAAAAAAGGATCTGCTTTGCAAGGCAGTGCAGGCGTCTTTAAAATTAAACTCACCCTTGAAGCAAAGCCTTGCTGGGTATGCTTTTCCTAGATATCCCTCAGGCTTCTCTTCTTCACGTCCCCAAGGCCTGCTTTAGCACTATCACCCTTTCAGGCTCAGCATAACTTGGTCTCCGAGCCCTTATCCTTGCATTTGCCCCTGCCCTTTGAGGAATCCTGGCTAAAGAGGTGGGGCAGTGCCTTATTTTTAGGTCCCTGTTACCCAGGGATTTCAGCCACCTGTGCAGTTGCATCACTGTATCCATGCAAGGAATTTCCCTTTCAGGGGTGCAGTAAAATTTGCATCAGTGCTCTTTGCCTGCTTGGCTGAAAGCCCTACAGAGAAATAACATAACATAACATAACATAACATAACATAACATAACATAACATAACATAACATAACATAACATAACATAACATAACGGTTATTGTTAGGCCAAACTAAGGCTTGGGCTAGGCAAGGTTCTGTCCAAAAATCTACTATTCAGGGGACAAAGGGAAAAGGAGAGAAGAAGGGGAAAAAGAAACAGAGGGAAATAGAAATATGGGGGCAAGGGGGGAAGAAAGAGGAGAGAGGGGAAGAAATAAATAGATGGAAAAAGAAATACAGAGGAAAGGGGTGGAGAGAGGGGAAGAGAAACACAAGAAAAAGAGAAAGAAAGAAAGAAAGAAAGAAAGAAAGAAAGAAAGAAAGAAAGAAAGAAAGAAAGCGTACAGGAAAGGAAGGGAAAGAGGGAAAGAAAGAGATGGAGAAGGGAAGGAATTAAAAGAATAAAGCAGAGACATTGGAAGAGAACAAGGGTGACTGCAGTCAGATTTCAAATCACACATTGAACATGCACTGCAGTGTAAGATATCCTTCTTTCTTCTTGCATTCCAGACATGCACAGTATTTTTTTTCTTTTAATATAGACAAAATAAGCCATCTTGTTATAGAAAAACTATATATACAGAATTTGTTCAGATAAATATGAAATAATGATTCAAAAAAAGTTAGTTTTGGCTACACTATAAGTGCATTTGAGTGAAAATGAAACAGTGAACGTACATGTCTTGTTTTAACAAGCAACATGAAGTCGAAGCTCATTTTGTCTGAAAGCCATGAATGTGATTAATGATACTTGGACAACACTGAGTATCCTGTGCCAGTTTTACAGGGCTCTATTTTAAGTGCATAGTATGTACCTTATCCTCCAGTGTCCTGTGTGCAAGGAGGCTGTTTGCAGAGCACACCCCAGAGATACAACTTTCCCTCTGTGTTGCTCTTAAACAGAACCATCTTGTAAAACCTCAATCAGAGCAAGCAATCAGCTCTTAAAACTGGTGGTGGTGTACTTAACAGACCTTTTTTACATAATAAAATGGATGCTTTTATATTCTGTGCAGGAAAATGTGATTACATCTCTATTAGCAGTAAGCTCTGGAATAGGTGAATCCAGTGGCAATGACGGCGTTAAAACTGTTAACTGATGGTTAAAAGAAAATGCTCCACTGTAAGGTCACAGCATCTGCCAAACCAGAAATGAAGCCTGACAGCTTTAATAAGATGTCCATTAGTCCAAGGAGAGCGGAATACTTAAAGATTAATACTTAATCTTAAATACTTAAATACTTAAAATACTTGGAAAATCTGCACTTAGGAGGCAAATATTTTGTGTTGTCGTGATAGGTGACAGGAGCAGAGCCCCATTAGCACTGCAGTATTTTGCAAACATAACAGCAGTGTTATCCAGCAGGGTGTGTCAGGGACCAGAGTCCTGTCTAAGGCCCTGTCATATTTGGTCCGTGGTTGTCTTCGTCGATGTGGCATGGGAAAATACTGTTTAGTTTCACTGTGGGGAACTTAAACTTGAAGAAAGAAACATTAGATTAGTGTAACATTGAACTGGTGGGAACTTGGCCTTTGACAAAGAAACAACAGAGCTGTTGTTAGCTCAGAGTCGGTGTCCTGAGCTGTTGCAGCCTTGGCTGGTGTGCTGGCCACGCATGAGCTGATGTTGCAACTGGCAAAATTCCACTCCAGCGAGGGAGATATCAGACGTGGTTCTGGGCTGGAGGGGAGAGGAGGGCAAGAAGAGTCTGATCTGGAGGATGCCCTGAAAGTACAGTGCCTGCCTGCCCCTCTGGCCGACTACCGTGCTCTATCTCGTCCTGTTCAGTGGCTTGTCAAGATTCCAGTAACAATACATTTGCTTTGCTATTGTAACTGTGTTATGGGAAAAAAACTGCTTTGCTACCTCAGTTATGATTTAGCATCTTTTATTCTGTGCGTGGGAATCCTCACAAACACGTAACAGAGGGTCTGTTGATTTATTAATGGAAAAAAATTATATCACAGACAAGAATGTGTTGGTACTGAAATTCTGCAGGAAAAAAAAAACACATTAGTGCACTAAAGGGCTTGTACTTTATTAGACCTGCTAAGAATTCCCAGATGATCCTCTTCAGAAAATTTGATCTCCTGGGAAAAGCTTTCAGGTGTTGTTGTCACATTTGAGCAGTGTCAAGCCAGGGCTCAGGAGAGGGGTAGCATCCATGCAGATTTTGTCCAGATGAAATTCATTACTGCTGGTTCATCTTTTCAAGTCAGCAGAGTTGCCATTTGCATCAGCAGAGCTCTGACCCTCTGGGAACATTGATTAGCTTTGTCATGTCTAAGCTAGGGCTTGTAGTCACATAGCAAAGCCATAACTGATAAGAGTCTTCCCAGATGGTCCTGAAGAGAGATCCATGACCAAGGAGAAGACAGTCTGTAAAGTTGCAGGCTTCCAAGTTGAGCTTTAGAAGGACTAGAAAAAACAATATCCCTCAACAGCAGCAGACAATTATCTTGATTACTTTTACCAACAGCACCTTATTTGCTATACTAAAGATGGGAGGTTTTCTGAAGAGAGTTTATTTCTTGCCTTTAGCTTGCCCTCAATGACTTACTGGCCTCCTCTATAGTCACCTTAGCAAGCCATGAGAGACAGTTTTTCATCTGTAAATTTTCACAGGTCACTGAATATGCCACTTTGGGGATCTCAAGGTCTCAATATTGGATTGCTTTTAAGGTTAAGGAAGAATCTTTGGAAGGAGTTTTTCAAAGATTAACCTTGGGGTTGACTTCATTTAGTATTTTCATCAGCACCCTGACACAAAGAGAACAGCACTAATGAAATAAGCTGATGACACAGTGTTATGAAGTGTCACCAAAAAAAGCAGGATAAAGTCATATAAGAGATTAAGGACTTGAGAAACGAGTGAAATCAAACAGAAACCAATACCATGTCAAGAGCTAAATTCATTATCTTATCAGCTGTTAATAGGGGAAAAAGAGGAAGTTCTGGGGTCATAAACACAGATTGGTTGTGTGCCACCATTGCAACACAAACACCATAAAAATTGCATTTAACATTAGAGCACTTCAGGAAAGGGTCATTGCACAACCATCCACAAGACCTTACCTAAAATGGTGCCTGCAAGTCTGCTTTTCCATGTGAAAAAGAAACCACACTTTAATAGCTGTGGAGAGAAAAGCTCCTAGGATAAGCAGCAGAAGGACTTCACTGAGATGAGAGGGGGTTGGCTTGTCTAGCCAAAGACAGAACAACTGCACCTCTTTTCCATAAGCTCTGTTGGAGATAAGTGGGATGGATGGGGATGATACTATGCAAAGCTTCAAGCCAAGTTAGCAAAAAAGCATACAGCTAAAGAGGCCATATATAATTGTAGTCTGGAAATCAGGGGTTTCTTGCCAAATTTCTGGACGTGCATCCAAAAGCCATTTTCGGGTAGCTGGAGTGAAGTATGTTAAGTCTGTGGTAAGCACTGTACTCAGAGTCTGTCTGCCTTAACATGCACTAGTCCAAACACTGCAGGCTTTCCACCCTGCCAGTAAATCTAGCACATGAATACCCATCACAGCTGATACCCAACAATCCCAGTGAGGCTGTTCTAGTTCTGCTGATGCTCCTGTTTGGAGGACAAAAGCCAGCCTTCACCAGAACACGTGCAAGCTCTGCATTACTGTGTCAGGCTGGGAACTTACCTGCAACATGCAAACTATCACTGAGCTCACGGAAAACTGCCCATTTCAGGCAAAAATGGAAACAAATTCAACATAGCCTCTGTGGACCTAATCTAATTAGCAACAGACACGCCATTGCTCAGAGTGTTTCAGTGCAAAGCAAAGTGAAGCCAGCTCCATAGCAGCTGTGCTTGTGGGGAGCCAAACCCATCCCAAGCTGTTGAATAACAACCAGTTGTGGTGCCTGGCTCCCAAAGATGGATGAACATGGTCTTCTGTTTGCTGTCTGTGCTCCTATCTGCTATTCCCAGCCTGCCACAGCACCACTGAGCTGCAAAATCTGGCTGTTTCTCCTCTTGTGGCTTCCCCTCTTGAAGTGTAAAAAAAAGCTATGTTTTTAAGAAAGCCCCAGGCTGTTTTCAAAAGAAAATACATTCTAGTCTCTTCCACCTAGTCTAAAAACACTCTACATTCCCTACCTCAAGTGCTATGGGGATAAAGCCTGTTCCCAACTGCGGGATTCTTGGGTGTTACAGTGCTTGCATCCCTGCCTTTTCTTCACAGGGCTTGGGTGGAAGGCAGGCGAGAGATCAAGACACATATTTAATTTGGGAATACAACCTCTATATCTGTAAAAAAAAAATAGTCTGAACTAGTTAGTCCTTCAGCCAGACAAAAATCGGGATGGCTTTGGCATAAACAATGCATTACATCAGCTGAAGCAGCTGAGGAACTGGCTGTGCATCACTTTGGGATTAATATATCAAAGCATTCCTGCTGTCGTTGTGCTGGCGTCCTCACCCCACTGACAGGGCATAGACATGAGAGCAAGGAATCACGTGGCCTTGCTACAAGGGCTCGACGCTGCCTGCTTGTTTAATTTTCCCCATATTTTTTCTGCTCCATGCTGTGTGGCCTCACTCACTCCCATCCCAAATGTTGCAGAGTTAAGCTGAGCCACATTTTCCAATCAGGCCCTCCAGATTTTCTTAAACTCCAGTTGTTTTGGAATGGAGTAAAACATAGCCACAACACATGGTCTGAAAAATAGCCAATTGTTTGTAAAAGACCAAGTGTTTGCACTAATTAGTCATACTTCTCTGTAAAATGCTTTTGGAACAGCTTATGGGAAACCGCATCACAGTTAAAACTCCCTCAGCTGAAGCGGAAGAGGGGGAAGGAGGTGCCGTTTAGTGTCCCTATGGAAATCTATCCAGATTCATCCAAAGCACAAATCACAGGCAAACTATCCCTTTTCTGAAGCACAGAAAACTGTACTTTGCTTCTATCCCTCTTTCATGCTTGTCAGGGAAGAGATATTTTTCCCCACTCACCTATTTTACAGCAAAATGAAAAATTGCCAGGTCTGTTCTCATGGAACAGTTCCAACCACTTGCCATCAGACAGAAGAGCACCTGTGTGATGTCTTGTGGTTCTGCACTATGATCTGAAGGTGTGCATCCCTACCCCATCTCCTGTCACCTCTCCAGTCACCCACCTACACAGAACAGCAGAGAACAGCCCGTGGCAGTGAACAATTCTTGGCTTACCTAAAATAAGCCATGCTGGTACTAAAGGATCTTGGGCTCCAGCTGTGATAATCACTAGTAGGGCAGGAAGACATGTCATTATAGTTTCCTGAAATAAAGAAGTTTGCCTAAATTGGGAAGTGGAAGATGATAGTGGTAACAAAACATGAGAGGAAATGGAGGCAAAACATTTCAGATATTACAGTGTGTTGAGTTGGTACATCTGATTTTAAATCATAACACATTTTTCTGGCATCCATAGCATTCCTGTGCACAGTGACTGATGAATGGCATGTGGGACTGACTCATCTGCCCAGTACTCTCACCCCCAAGCCAGTTCATCTGTTAGTTGCTGCAGCCCATCCCAGCCCTGCAGCAGGTACCATGCTCTGCCATATTCCTGTAGGCTTTTCCATAGCACTAAATTCTGATCCTTCCGTGTAGGAATGTGAAGGAATCAGCTCCTCTTGTTTTCCATCAACAAAGAGCCAAAACAGTTAGGCAAGTGTTGTCAAAGTCTGCAGTGTTGTTTTCCCTCCAGTTGTAGCAACAATTAAAAGATTTTGTTCCCCCCCAATGCAATAAGTTGCTGCTGAACCCTTCAATTTCAGCTGCTGTAAAAACAACAAATAAATGAATAAATAAATAGATAGATAAAGCACTGAATACCCCAAACTGGACAGAAAGCAATACATGCACTTGCATCTAGAAACCACCTATTTCCATAGCTGGCTGACTGGCTTGTCAAGGAGTGGGCTGGAAAGATGCCAGAGGCAGGAGCAGAATGGGCTCAGCCACAAACCTCTGCTTTTCCTTCCTTTTGCCTTCTGCCTTTCCTTAAGGACAGCTACTTGATATAACTACTTATTGCAGGGTTTCCAGCCCTAAGCCATGCAGGTCTGGGCACTGTTGGAAGGAAGCATCTGCCCTGGGACTGACAGGCACCACCTTTGTTGCCCAACTTCAATTTCTACAGATGTTTTCATCCTCCCTGACCTTGGAGCTGTGGTGGTAGAGGAAAAAAGGCAGGAAAGACACTTCTCTGCATGGCCTCTTTTGGGGAAGTTACTAGTTTAAGTTTCTGAAACATCCGGAGTGCATTAGTGGTTCAACTTGACTAATTAGAAATTCCCAAAATAATTTTTAATACATTTTTCAATTATAACAGGAGTTGCTCTAGGTAACAGCAGATAATGGTTCCCCCACGCCCCCTCCCGAGGCATCCCTGTTCTTTCCAAGTTTGTTGGCAACAGATGACTCATTTCACCTCTGCCTAAGCTTTACAACCCTTCCAGCAGCATCTGGCCTTAAACGAGGTTACTCAGGCTCATACTTATTGTCTCAGTTTAGAGAGCTTAGAAAAATTTATAGTTAAAACAGAGGGACAAATCTCCTTCAATTTCAAAACAAATTTTAATTAAGATATGATANGTTGGTGGATGGGAAGAAAAAGCTTTGGCGTGTCCCTCCGAAGAGCAGTTGAAATCCTCTGCTGGTGAGAGTGATGGTTGCAGTCTGGTGGCAGTCGCAGTCTGCTCGTGGCTCGGGTCCTCTTCTGGATCTGAAGAGAGTTCCCTAGGCCCAAAAATCCTCTGCTTATATTCACCTAGGCTCCGCCCAGTCCTTCCCCCAGGGCGGAGACTTAAACAATGGGTGATTTACTCTGTGAGATAAACAATGGCCTATTTTTGATACCCCTGATGGGCCATTAGCAGACATGACCCCTCAGGTGGGTGTGGAGACAGAAGAATTTCCTTATCTCACAGAAGTTCCAAAACACCCAGCCTGCAGCCTGAGGGGTGTGCTGTCCCTTAGACAATAGCTGCTAATGTGCCATTGTGAGCAGTTCATGGGAAAAAATGGCATAGAGGCTTTAGAATACACACCCACACAGTGACAAACTGACCCTGGATATTAAAAACCAAGACACTTATGAAATAATTTCTATTCTTGTGCCTTTACGGATCGCGCCTGTAACACTCAGTTCCTGACATTAAAAACCAACTGAAAACCAGCCAAACATTTAGACATGACCCCAAAAAAAGCAAGATGATGCTGTGATCACTGGCCTGGTTGCAAAGCACAGAAAAGCCCAATTCATCATAAAATGCACTGTGAAGTTGTCTTGGCTATGCATCCAAAAGCTGGGTGGGGATTTCAGGAAAACTATATTCACACCCACAAAAACTTTTCAAGTTTGTGCTATACAGCATTGTTTAAATATTGCACTTTCCAAGCACAGGCAAACCATTTCCAGTTGCATTTATTGCAACTGTCTCACAAACACAGAGAGATGAAACACTTGGATGAAACGAGGGAGATTACTGAGCTGGGAGCAACTTATGGCTCACAGGGAGCTTCTCTATAGCCCCTTGCTTGGAAAGGTATTGCCTACAGCCATTTTTAGCCTGGTTTCCTAAGGGAATATGTGTGATCGCTCTGTTGAGTGTGCACCAGTCTCAGACTAACAGCTTAAGCCAGCTGGCCAGTTGCCACCAAGTTTTTCAGAGAGGTCAAGGTCCACTCCAAACGTGATAGCCCCACTGTCAAAAAAAGCAGCATGTGGAGCTTACAGTAGACACCAGACCCTGCACGTGGCAGAGAGTGCTTCAGGGCTTTAATCATGTAAAATGCTGCAAAACCTGCACCCTATTAGATGACGATGACTCTTATTTCACAGAACAATTTCTTTCCTTTCTGTACCCCTCAGGAGCCGGCTCTCCCTTTGAAGTCAGGTACTCAACCCAGAGCCAAAGGTCTCTGCATCACAGCCCTTCTGGGAAGGTGGGCTGGACTCGTGGAGGGGGATCCTCCTGGCCAAGGTCTGCTGAGTGAAAGAGAACATGAAGTCTGAGATAAGCAAAGTGTTCAAGGAAGACACTTTTACTCAAGGAAGTCACATTTACCTTTCACAAAAGCTGTGCTTTACTTATTAGACATACGACAAGAACCTCAGCACATCCCAATTGCTCAAGGCTATTTATTGAGAGCTGTCAAGTATAATTTCAAACGTGTTAACAATCTCACCTGCCTCTTCAAACGGTAGCAGGCAATTCTGTAGGGAAGCCTTTCTTGTGGTTCACACCTGTATTCTTTTTGTAATTTAATGCCACTGTACTTCAACTGTTTATTGTAGTCAGTAGTTATTTTCCCTCCTCGGTCTTTAACACATGCTAATGTTCACTATCACTTATCATCTGGGAGCTATTAATATTAAGTTTGTTTAATGTTTCCAGGCCAGTCTCTGGAGTGTTTTAGTGATGTTAATAATTAATATAGGAAGACTAGTATTTTAGAAGCCTGAAGCAGTTCAGAGCAGGCTCACAGTTTCAAGCCACAGTGTCAATGATCTGTTCATCATTACAATTCCACCAATCCTTAAAATAGTCTTAAATCTCTATTAATGTAACAGTGAGGACCCCAATCTTTTGTTTCATTAGCAAAGGCACAGCCCTTCCTCCTCTTTATCCCTGCTGCAGCAGCTTCAGTTTGTGAAGGTCTAACTTTAAAGCAGCTCTAGCAAATCCCAGCTCAGTGGTTTAAGCCAGAAAACTTTCACAAAGCCCTTCCAGATTTTGTTTTTCTGTTTTTGCTCCTCCGCGTCCCCCAGCAGCAGGAAGGAAAAAAAAACCACCTGAAAAGCTGCTTGTGCTTGTGGACATGCTCTTCCAAGAGCAAGAGGCATGGCAGGAAGCAGTGCTCATGGTGTGATCCGGGCAGCTGAAACACACTCCAGGACGTGTGCCTGTTCCTCGTCAGAGCAAACAAACTCAGGAGTGAGAGAGATCACAGCCACCTGTACCTGTGTGAAACAGTGCAGCAGTGCAGCACAGGGCAGAAAACAAGAGCCTGGAGGTGCCCAGGCAAGCAGCACAAACAGTGCTCAGCTGAGCAGGTCTGCCAAGACCACAGCACGCTCTTGAAACACACCAAAGTGTTTTGGATAAACACTGGCCCAGCAGGAGCGATTTCGTGGTATTCAGGGATCTCAGAGGACCAAAAATGCTAAAGCTGAGGCTAATTTCTGAGCAATACAAGGTCTGAGTATTGCTTTACCAGTGTGGGAGCCCTGATGGAGAGCAGACCTCTCAAGCTGCCTGGGCACACCAGGAAACACGTGTAAACTGTGAGGATGAACCAAGGAGAGCGAGAGAAGTCAGGGGGTCAAGTTAGGCAGCCAAGTGGCAAAGCTGAGGTTTCAGTCTCTGTTTTCAGCTTGGGGTAGTGCCCCGCTGCCTTTTCCACCCAACCACTCTTCCTAAAGGAAGGGATGAGTAAGGAAGCACTCATATGGATGCTTCCTCACAGCAGGCATGGTCAGGAAGAACCAACTGCTCTACAACCACTGAAAATGAACCCTTCAGGAACTTCCAAACTGCTCCTTAAAGAGCTATGTCCTTGTGTGTCCTTTCACACAGAGAAAGGGGGAAGGAAAGGCGTCCTACCCAAAGTTACACAGCAGGCAGAACCAGGAGTACAAGATTATTGGAATTAGTTCTTGTGTGTTTATTCTAGGACTTTTATTTTGACCTGCCCTGGCATTTCTGTGCAGCAGTGACCTGCCAACCTTTCCCTCACAGTTAAAAATCAAAGAAAAAGGCTGAGGTGGAGTAGTGAAAGAATGTCAAAAAGCAGTTCTAAATGCTCATATGATGCATTCATTGCTGGGGGATGGTATTTGATCCATACCACTCCTGTGGCCAGACCTGCCTTGCAAATTCTCATCACATAATTAAATCAAGCAAGTGTAAAATGAAATGCAATCCCTAGACCTCAGGAAAACAACCAGTGTCCAGTTTTTACCACTAAAATTTATTTCAGGTGAGGAACCCTTCATTGCACAAGCACAGCCGAGCAAGGTGCATCCTCACCTTTGTGCAGGACACTCCAGGTGCTCTACCCATCCAGTTTTGATGCAGACACAGTCTCTATTTGCAAACTACTCCCCAGTGAAGGAGGTCTGACTCTGAGAATTCAGGACAGCAAGATATTCACATGCCGAAGAAGGAGGCAAGCAGACAGGGATGTTATACAAAAAAAACTTCTGGCTTTCTGACACTGCAACAGCGTTTATCACAAAGGCTCATGTCACAGTTGTTGGAGAACAGGGCCCACCCAAAGAGAAGCTGTCTGTCCAGAGGCATTTCTGGCACCAGACCTCAGTCTGTATCTCCCATCACACTCACTGACTGATGTCTGTTTGGCTGCCCAGTTCAGAAATGAGACTGGGGAGCGGCATCCTCGTTGTCTTAAATGATGGATGAGCTGTGCCCTCTAGTGGAGTCTGACTCACCAGGAGCTGGAGAAGAGCTTTGCAGAAAAAGATGTCCCGGCCCACAAAAGGGACACACTCTCCTGGGCTTTGGAGGGCTCAAAGACATTTACACCAGTCAGGCCATAGCACTTTGTTCGGGCATCTCATTCCCACATCTTGTTTTATAAAAGCCCCTCACGAAGACCCTGAGATGAGCTCAGTAGGTCAGAGCATAGTGCCAATAACACCAGGGTTGTGGGTTTGATGGGCCACTCACTTAAGAGTTGGACTTGATGATCCTCGTGGATCCCTTCCAGCTCAGGATATTCTACGAAAGGTGTCTGAGATGTGTCTGAGATGGGCAGAGGAGAATGGTATGAAAATAACAGGGTATGAGATGGGTGCTTACTGCAGCAGCACGAACTGGTAATAAAGTTTCTCTTAGCACCAACAGAGCAGTCCTTTCATAAGGCTTCAAAGCCTGCCAGCCTTTTTTTTTTCCTGCTAAAAATTAGATGCTTCATTTAGGTGCATGATGCTACCATAGCTTGTAGCAGGAGAAGACTGCTGTTCAGCATCACTCATTGCTGTGGGCAAAGATTCTTGCTGCAGCAGTCCCAGCCTAAGGACTCCATGCCCACAGCCCTTCCAAAATCCTGAAACACCTTTCTACTCCTGTGCTGTGCCAGTGCAGCTGTGCACAGGGTAGAGGACTCACACCAAAGAACAGACTGATGAAACGCCCTGGGAAAAAAAAATGGGGTTTTAAGTCAGCTCCTTTGGGAAACAAGTTATGGGGAAGGGATTAAAATTAAACATTAGCATTAAACTGCTTCGGGGCTGAAAAAGTTATACGAGCCTCAGAGAGTTTGGGTTTTCATAGGGTATTTAGGAATCATCCTCAAGGGATACCCAGTTCTAGCCTCTGCTGAGCTGATGGGAAGGACCTGGGAATGTAAATTTTCCTCTGGCAAAAGGGTAAGATCTACTCTCAGGTTGGAGGTGGATCTACTCAAGCCAGTTTTGCTGTGGCTGTGTAAATCTGCACACACATTCCCAAATGAAGGGAAACTCTCCCACTTGGCTTGCAGACCAAAACCTCTCATGGTGATTCCACGTGGTGGGGGTACTGTTTCTGTATGAACTCTGTGCAGCTCTCAGGCATCTGTACATAGCTTTTTACCACAGAAATGGGAAGCAATTGAGCCACAGTGCTCAGGCCTTGGAAGGCACAAGACATGCTTTTCATTTCAAAACCAGGATGATATTGGTTTTAAGCTTTTTTGTCAGACTTCTGCTTTTCACCCTGCTCCCTCACTATGAGGACTAGATTTTGTAAAGTCTGTTTCACTCCCAGACATTGTACTTGAAAGAAAGACACTAACTATGACAAGTGGCAGAAATACAGAACCATTCTCATTTAGATATTTAATTATCGTATCTTATCTTTTTCACTCCAGACCCGTTATCCCAATGCATTAACATTTGGTGATTTCTCTCTCAAGATATTAAAGCTAAAACAAGAGCAGCCCTTTTCAAAACAGTAAGCCCCAGCTGCTGGGCTAATTAGCTGTAAGCTTAATTAACAGGCAGTAAAATGCTCGGACTTTGCTCACGTTGCACCTCCCAAGCTGAAGCGTTCTGCAAGGCAAGCGGGTGTGTCTTCTCCCAGGGGGTAAATCAGCCACGCTCCTGAAAACAAATCGCCTTTGCAATCCCAAACCCAAGTTACCTGAGCCTGTACCTAGCACAAGACCAAAGTCGGGTCTGATGTGCGTCAGCAGAAATTGCTGTATCATAAAAACCCGGGGAAGGACAGACCTCTGGTATGCCATGGCTCCAGCTGGCCCCACACCCAGCCCTCCCTGGTCCTTAAACCTCTGTGGTGGGCTCCAAGGTGCTTTTCCTCCCCATTCCCCGATAGATGGGCTGGCCTCAGACCCCAAGACATGGGGGAAAAATCACCCCCCACCCATTCATCCAGGTGTCCGTCCATCCACCCACCCACTGCCAGACCCCGCACGGGAAGTGGGCAGGGAGCAGTGGCAGGAGGCTCGGCCACCGGCTCTGCTCCCTGTGACAGCAGCCTCGTGGTCCCGTCTTGCCTGGCTCCCAGACCTTAGACCCGCTGTCAGGTCTAAGGTTCGCTGATCTCCGGTCTCCTCTCACCTTTGACACCACTCCCGGGTGCTTTCGCTTTCACCTACCCCTGGCACCGAGAGGCTCGAACGGACGGATGGGGACATCGTCCTGACACCACGGACTGGAACCCTGGTAGGAGAGCAAGGCTTCAGGAAGGTAAAGGCATCTTCCTCCGCGGAATTCCCCAGGTCCTAGACCCGCCCCACCGTCTCCAAGGTGCCTTTCCCAGACAAGCTCCGGGACTCTCATCCTCCCACTAGGAAGCAGCCCCACATCCAAGGCGCAAAGGTGCAAAGGGTGGCACAGCCCTCAGTGAGTCTGTGCCCAAGAGAAGAGGTTTTAGGAAGACTTAAGAAGCCCTCTGCCCTACCCTCCTCCTTTCAGACAGCCGAAGAGCTGCTGCGAAGGTCTTAGTAGAGCGCTCGGTTTCTCCCACAGCCCAGGGCAGTCTCCGGTTATTGCTGCCTTATTTCCGTGCACGGTCAATGATCCTTATTCTCTTCCCCTTAGCGCTGAGGAGAGCTGATTGTGCTGAGAATCGGTGCTTTGTAAATCTAACAGTGTTTACGCATTAAGTCTTTGCAGGTGGGATTTTCGTATCCCCTGGTAACCTTGGCTTTAGTGAACTTGGCGAGCGACTGCACTCCCGCAGCCAGCACTGCCAGAGCTTTAGCAGGTACGAGGAGGCTCCCAAAAGCAGGAGTGCTCTGAGCTGAGTACTGAAAGCTAATCGGGAAAAGAGGTGCTTGATAACTAACTTGGGGTGGGGTGGGGGGAGGAAATGAAGTATCTAAATCAGAACGAACCTAAAGTATCATGTCCAAAAACTGCATACTTAACACAGTTATGCACTTAACTCCTGTATGTTTTCCGACGAGCTCATTCACTGTGGTTCTGGTTCACTGCTGTGCCCCTGCAGAAACTCAGTTTTAGGACTTTCTTGGAGCTTGTGGTTTAGAAAAGCTTACACGTCAGTTAGACATCATTACACTTAAATGACATTCATTTCCAAAAAAGGTTTAAACAGTCTTAAATAAGACTTCTTGGTAACTCCATGCATTGTGAATGTGTGCATTTTTTTTTCTGCTTTCTTTTGGAAATAAAAGGCTTATCCTGTGCCAATAAATATACCAGGATCCCCCCACTCCAGGTTAAAAATGCTGCAGAGATACTAATTTATTAAATGGCAGAAAAAGCCAAGCCCTTGCTGTCACATTCCAGCACAAATATCTACTCTGCCACCTCATGTTTCTATTTTTATTACTAGTCTTTATGCTGATAAACCACGAGTTTTAAAGGATACTCCTTCCATAAAACCCACTTTCCTGCTAATTCTAAACAACTGATTCACCCTCATAAACAGATTTGTCAGGCTCCTTCCTGGAAATGGGTGGTTCAAGTGCAGTGTCACTGATCTGGCACTGCTGCTGCCATACCTGGCAAAGAGATCACCTTTAAACTGATTTACAGTGGGCTCCACAGGGGCACAACTGATTAATGCAGGTCAGAGCTGGTCCAGGGGAAGGAGAGGGGAGACATCAAGACCGGAGGATGGGGGTGTCTGCACAATTTCCTGGGTGCAGCAATGTTTAATCCTCTGTTAGGAAGTGAAAAATTATCTGTGTTGTGGCCTTTTGGGTACTTACCTTCGAGGTAAGTATAAGATCAAGCAATCCTGCCCTGAATATTTGCTGCTAGACACAGCTGTCACAAAATGTTAAGCTGTATCTGGAGACTAAATCCACCAGCAGGATTTTTGCAGTCAATTGAAGATAACTTGGTTTATTTTAACTCTGACTATACTGAATCTGAGGAGGTTCATCTTTCCCTGCCCATGAGCATGGCCTGTAGGCACAAGAACAGGACTTGCAACACCTCAGCTGTTACCCATGCTGCTCCCCAAATTGCTGAGTTATCCTTTACCAGGATCAAAATAAAAAGCCATAAAATCCAGCATCTAAGCAGTGTCAGTTCAGGTTACACCTCAGTCTGTGTGAAAAAATTTGCTAAAGTCATTTTACACCAAAGCATTGGTGACTTTTTCAGAGTTTCAAGTTTGAAGTAAGATCAATCAAACTTATTCTAGTTACGCTGACAAAAAATTTCTAGCATGCACATGCACTCTGCTGGAGTTTAACTCACAGGAAAGCTTTTGTCAGTATTTCTCCTGGGTCAGCTCAGGCAGCTCAGGGAAGTCAGCGAGGTTTCCACAGGAACAGCAAGCTTGTGTTTCCTCAGCAGCACAGGTGCTGGCTGAAAGAACAGAGGTGCTCTTTGCTGTGACATCCACACCTGAAGGAAGGATTGGTGACCCTGCCAGAACATCATTCTGGATTTGTGGAGCTGATTGTAACCCTAAGCCAGGTCTTACTGACTGTCTCTTCCTCAAGGCAGAGTGCAGCCACAGAAGGGTGACTGTGAACCATAGGAGATGTCTGGATGCTTTCCCCATAGTCCTTTAGCCACCAACTGCAGGTTTTTACTCTCTACACTCCATTTCCAACAGAAAAACAAAACCCAACAATCACCCCACCATTTTCCCCTGTTTTGTAGTGAATCAGAAGGAATAAAGTCACTTGTTTTGCTTCCTTGCCATTCTCCTTGGGTAGAAAGGGAGACATCCTCTGGGGAAGAAATTGTTTCAAATGAACTTTGGCAAAACTTGTTGCAGTAAATCTCAGCTGAGTTTTGTTCCAGCATCAACTCCACCTTCTAAGGTTGAACAGAGAGCAGCAGAAGGAAATTATGAGAAACTGAGTTTAATATAGATAATGTTGGGTGGTTTTCAAGCAGCTTCTTGGTTCCTTAGAGAGTTTTATGGCTTATCACTGGCAATGGCTGCCCATGGATCATGGATGTGAAAATAAGACTGCTGTCTTATTTTCAGCCTACAAAGAGGCAAATATATGTGATCAATACCCTAAGGAGCACATTTATGCTGTGCTTCAGGGTTTATCTTTTTCCTGCTTAAAAAATATTACCCACCCCTAACTAGCTGTTCTGCACCAACTGTGATCCTGCTCTTCACCACAGAGCTTTATGTGCTGGGGAAGATGATGTTACCTGTGTTTTTAAGGGAATTAAAGCCTATCTGACCAAACAGAAAAACTGTTGGATCTAAAGATACAGACCTGAGTTCAGCCAACTGAGGAATGCTCTTAAGGAGAGCCTTAATGAAGAATTAAAGGTCCAGAGCTTGCCAGATTGCAGGGGAGGACAGGTAAAATAAAAGAGACCTGGGGGACGGGCAGTTTGCAGGAACAAGGGGCTTTTGTCAGGGAAGAGACGAGGCTGGGAGCTTCATTGCTAGCACTGCTGTTAGGTGTCTTTATAAAGGTACTTCTTGCTCACCAGCAACATTCCACATGCCAAATTCCTGAGCCACAGGTAGAAATAGCACCAAATCTTCATTATGAGTCTGGCAGGTCCTGGTCTTGCTCTCTGCCTGACCAGGTTTTCTTCCACATGGAAGGAAGCACCCCATTCAAGCAGCATTCACCCTGGCATCCTGTCCAACACCCCACGAGCCTTCATCTTCAGGCTCTGCATGAACTTCTCTCTTTTATAAAAACTGTTCACATGAGATGAGTGTTTTTGGAGGAGGAGCTCTGTGAGGAGGAACCAAGGCAAAGCAAGACAGTGTTATTCACTGCCCTGCACCAGCAGCTCCCACCAAGAGCAGAGCAGTGTCACGTCCGTGGCTGGGAGGAGGGGACATGTGCCACCCAGGAGGGCTCACACTGACCATCGTCTTCCCAGGGAACAGCTAAAAATCTGCAGCAGCTTTCTTGGAGTCAGGTTTGAGACAACTCCTGTTATTCTGGTCTGTGTTTTCCTGCCATCCCTGGGCACAGTGTAGCTCCATCTGGGACAGTGCAGAGTCATGCTCTGTGGTGAATGGTCATGAGGGTGTGAGACTCATGGGCTTGCTCTGTCTGAGGGTTCCTTACCACAGTGCAGTAGCACGTGCCATCTGCTTTGTGTGCTGCTGTCCTCAGGGGTGCCTGAGCCAGGTCCTCTCACTCCTGCTTTTTCAAGCAAGTTGCTGATTCAAAGTGGTGCTGCCACAAAGCTCCCGAGGTGCTGGGCTGTTCCCTGGTAGCAGCATCACCTCCATGCCTGAGTTGGGTTTCCTGGTACAACTTCTAACCAGGACCCGCAATAAATGCAGAACATTAGTCTAAAGCTCTGCTGCAGGACTTTGAGGAAGGAGCTGTGCTGGAGAGCAAGGCACAGCTGTGAGTGATGTCCCTATGCCATTAACTTCCTCCAGCATGTCCTCTTAAAGGAGGTGCTCCCACTCCAATCTCCTTGTCTACATCCAAGAAGGCTCCTTGCACTGATTGTTTCTTCCTAAAAGATCTCCACCTTCTGGTCATAACTGAGAGTGGCAGATGCTTTGATGTATTAAATTTGATTCAGGATATTAATGATTTTATTCCAGCCTATTTTGAGGTTAAACCCCACCTTTCCCACGGACACCAGTCAGGAGCTGATGCAGGAGGCTCAGCTGACCCTGGGATCACTTGCAGGTGTACACTGAACAGAGCTGGTTTCCTTGCAGGACATGGCACAGAAAGCAATGCCAGGCACCTCCCTGGAGGGGAGTCATCCCACCTACATGTACAAGGTGGTTCTTCTGGGCAGCATGTCAGTGGGGAAGTCGAGCCTGGCGTACCGATACGTGAGAAATGACTTCAGGGAGTTCCTGCCAACCGTGGGCTGTGAGTGAGTAGCTTCAATTGCTTGATGGCTCTGGACAAGAGACCAGGCCTGATACATTTCCTTGCAGCAGGGTGGGATGGAGAAGAACTGGTTGGTACATCTTGCAGTAGCACAGACCCACTTTTGAACATGTTACAGACTTGCCCAAGAGCCAGACCTCCCCCTTCACATCTCTGCAGCCTATTTCCTCAGTACCAGGTTGTAAGCAAAGCCACATCCATATCACACAAGTTTGGCTTAGTGCTGCTTTTTCAAGGCAGATGAGCAGCAGAATGAGTGAAACCCGGAATTCAAACTGTACAGCCTGTCTGCTCTTTGCACGCTTGATCCTGTACTGCCCTCACAGCTATTAAGACACTCCAGGAGGGTCTCATAGAATGGTTTGTGTTAGGAGGGACCTTAAACATAATCTAGTTTCAATCCCTTCTGCATAGGTCCTACAGCACCTAGACATTATAGATGTTCATTTCACATGATGTACCTGGCATTTGCCCTAAGAAGGCACAGCAGGCACAGAGGCTGCAGTCCCAATTGTACCTGAAGATCTGATGAAAGATAGCAAGGTGCTGTGGAACTTCTCCCTGTCCCTCTGCCTTGGGTCTGGCTGGTCCACAAACAGCCGTCTGCTCCCCAGGAAGAGGGATGAAGGCTCTCCTCCAGAGTGAGCCCTTTCGGTGGATATTCCTGTTCACAGTTCTCACAAGTCTGACCTACCAGCAAGGTGGTGGTGTGTCTCTATCTGGGGGCTGTTCTGCAAAGCTCAGAGCTACCTGACATCAAACCTGGTGTGCATCCACCCAAATCTGCTGCTAGGAAGGGCCCCCAAACTCAAGGCACATCATCCCATCAACAGCGCCAGGGATCATGAGACACTCAGCCCAGCTTTGTGTGTTAGAACACTGTTACCAACCCTCAGGGTGGGTTTGATCTCACATCTGAGCTATCTCCTGCTGCAAGTGAATGTGCACCCTCCATCTTGCTTGCAGGCTCCTTCTTCACACAGACACTCAACCTGGAGGGAGCCACTGTCAGGTTTGAGATCTGGGACACAGCAGGCCAGGAGAAGTACCACAGTGTCTGCCACCTGTACTACCGGGATGCCCACGCTGCTCTCCTTGTTTATGACATTGCTAGCAAGGTAAGGCAGGGGATACTGATCCCATCCATGCTAGAATTATGCCATGCCATGCTACAGCAGCATTGGTGGGACAGAAACGTCCAGATGATGGTGCTTGTCCTTGGCAGAGCACAGAGTGGTATATGAGCACCATCCAAGAAGGTGAACATCCCCCCTGGGACTTGTCAGGGCCTGTCCCTGCCCATGCAGGACCCTGCCACCACCCCACGGTGATTTCTGCTGCCATGCAGAAAGGATGCATCCCATCCAAGGTTAATTTATCCCTAAAGGTGTTTGGGGGTTGGTGACCTGTTTCCATGAGAGTGCAGTCAAAATCTCCCCACCCCATTTCTTCCACCCGTTTTGGTCTGGTGACACCCATACAGCTTTGTCTGAGACAAAGGGATTACATCAAAACCAAATCACTCAATAGTTTTGTCCCCTTCTCTCCAGGAAACACTCAAAAGAGCAAAGCTGTGGCTGGAGGAGCTGGAGAAGAAATTCCTTCCCGATGAAATTGTCATTGCTTTGGTGGGCAACAAGACAGACCTTAATGCTGAGCGAGAGGTCACCACCGAGGTGAGTGCCTGAGGTTCCCTCATCACCCCCTCACCAGCAAGCACTGGGATATGTCCAAGGAAAGAATTAAAAAAGTTCTCAGACTCCTCCAAAGTCCCTGTGCAATTATCAACCCACCATGAAATGCCACCATAACTGAACAAGCAGCCTCAGAAGAGGCTGGGGGAATAACTGCTTGTCTCCATTTAGGAGGGGGAAGAGTTTGCACGGACAAAAGGCCTCCTGTTCATGGAGACATCTGCAAAATCCAACTATCAAGTAAATGATGTCTTCATGGCCATAGGTGAGTCATCTGATGGCTCTAGGTGAGGGCAGAAGTAGGTGAAACACGGCCCCAAGCCCCTACAAAGCTGACTCATTTCACTGCTCCTGCCTGCCACCAAGTCCAGTCTGTTCCACCCCTTAAGGCAGAAGGATGAACAGATCCATCCCAGCACACTCCAGCATCAGAGGCGGCTTTCAGGCTTCCTCCCAAAGCCACAATTTTACTTTGCTTTGGTATCCACTCTAGGTGTAATGTTGTCCCCAGCTTAGCTGTTCAGGGAACTGTGGGATAGTCCCCTGGGATGGGACTGGGTGGCCATCGCATCCCACACCACCAGCAGGAGAAAAGAGCCCTTTCTTGCCTTCTGTTTCTGCCAGTGCAAGAGCTCCTGAGGCGGGAGAAAGAGAAGGCATCTGCCCCATCCCCACATGGGAGGTCAACAGTCAACCTGGGGGAGAGCAGGACAAGGACAAGGTGCTGCCAGCTCTGAGGATGGGCAGCTCTGGACCTTGCCTGTGGCTGGATGAAGTCTCCACGAGGAGCAGTGACCAAGCAGTGGGGACTCAGAAGTGCAGGAGCAGCTCAGCCTGACCACCCTCCTCCTCCAAGCGAGTTCAGAGCCCATTCTGGGTGCACAGGGCTTTTTCAACCCTCTAGCACTGTCTTCAAGAGATAGAGCACGGGGGTTTCCTCCACCAAGCTTCCACTTCCAGACAAGAGCACGACCTGCCAGCAACACTGCCACCAGCCCTGACTGGTGACATCCCCCCACGCCAGCTGCACATCACCACCTCAATCTCCCCTCCCAGCTGAAAAGGGAGTGTTTAACTTTCCAGAGCAAAGCAGGTGCATCCTGGGGACTTTATACCTAGGCTGCAAATAAAGAGAATGTTGCCCTAAAGCTGTGTTACTTCTTTTCCCTGTCCTGGATGTCAGCCTGCAGGCGGGGACCACAGGAAGCTTGGAGGTGACAGGGACCGAGCCAGTGCTCCCCTCGCTCCATCTGACCCATTACAGGGGTCAGAGCCTATTCTCAGGAGAAATCACCAATTTATTGCCAGCTTAAGAGCCAAAATACAGCCAAATCAAATGAGTGGTGTCCCTGTACCTCGTGCCTTGCAGGGCTTCCCCTTTGGACATGAGTTGGATGTGGGATGTGCACCTTGGCTGGAAAAGGAGAAGAAAACACCTGTGCTGTCTCCAAAGGCAGCAGCTCTCAGCCTGTCTGCAGGGCACTAACCTCCAGGTTTTTGGGGCATGCCGTGACAGCAGTGCCCTGCAGCAAACACCCCTGAAGATCAGCCCCATGCAGAGGAGGTTATCTTGCCCCCGAGGACCATTCCAGCACCCCACACCAGTCAGGACACTGCCCTGTGATGCTTCGCCAGGGTTGAATCATCCTGGAGCAGGACGAGAGCTCCTCCTCGTCAAAAAGGCAGGTTTGCTGCCTCCTCTTGACTAAATCCCCTTTGTTGGGGCAGCTGGGAGACTAATTGCCACTCGTCCCACCCCTGTGCTCCCTCCCCTTCCCAAAATTAACCCTTCCCAAACCACACAAGACGCTGAGTGCTGAGCCATGACGAGACCAGCAAATTTTGGGGTCACCCCCCTCCCACCCTGCTCCTCCCCTCTCTCCTCCCACCCCATGCTGCGTTTTGGAACACAGAGGCTGGGACACAGCGCTGAAAGGAGAAGGATTTTTATTGTCAGCTCCAGTTCAAGGGTTCCTCTCCTCCCGGGGAGGGTGGAGGGCTGAGCAGGCTCGCTGCCGGCCGGCCCCCATGGGCTGGCTGCCCTCGCCCAGGGCTTGCCGCCTCCCAAAGCGCCCCACCGGCCTGATCCCGCGTCCCGTGTACCAGGAGGGGTCGATGTCCGGATCTGCAAGGGAAAACCCGAGGAACCATCAAGGGGGTGATGGAGGAGAGGACAGGGCGTTTCACCCATGGGTGGGGGGATGACGAACGCAAGGGGAGCAGGGAAGGTGGAAGAGAGGGATAAAAGCTCTTGCAAAGGGGCGTTTCGAAGCAAACCTTTGCTTCTGTATAGTTACATGCCCTCCTAACCCCCAAAACTATCTGGGGATGCAGAGGGGGCTGGAGGTAGGGAGTTGACTGGGGGGAGTCCCTTACTCATGTTCTCCTTACTCCTGATTTCCATGGAGCGCTGGAGGACGCGGCCGTGGGCGCCGGGCAGGGTCAGGCAGGCGAGCAGCAGGCACAGGAGGCAGATGGCCCCCAGCTTCATCCCCAGCACTTTCCGGCCGCAGTGGCTTAGCTCGGAAATGTGTCGGCCCCCGGCACTTCACGCCCGAAGACGATGGCCTCCGATGAGCCTGAGGGAGAGAAGAGATTTTGGCTGCTGATGTGCGTACCCATCACAACATCCCTGGGCAGGCAGCGACGCAAAGGGCTCGGGAGAGCTGGATCAGAGCCCGGGGGGTTTGCTGGGGCTGATGCCTCTGGGGACAATATTCCCTCCAAACATGAGTTGCACAAACCTGATGTTCATTCAAACAGGTTTTGGTCCTAGCCTGGTGCTTTAGGTCAGGCCTGATGGGGTTTTTTCTTCTCCCTGTGCACCCATGGGACTCCACAGCCTCGGTGACGGGCAGAGGAGCCACCACCAAAAGGCAGCGCTGGCTCCACCAAAAGCTACAGAGCCACAGGTGGGGTTCCCTGCTAGACATTTGGCTGTTGGATGGGTGGGCCACGACCCATCTCTGCACCCTGGGCACCCAGCCCCGGACTCGTCTGCCCGAATGGAAACCCGGGAACCCACACCCTGTAATACACTCCGTGGCTCTGAGGTGATGAGCTGGAGATGAGCAGAAGCGGCAGAGTTGGCTGAGGCGGGACACGGCAGGGGTGCGGCGGCACCTTTATTTTCAGGGTTTTTTGCAAAAGGGAAAGTTTGCAGCGTGCTGAGCAGGAGGCAGACAGGGCTCCTGGGAGCTCAGATTTGCTGCGGCCGCCAACTTTTGGAAGCCCCCTTGGCCGGCTGGGCAGACACACACAGGCGAAGCAGCGCTCAGGAGTTATCCAGCAACAAAAGCATCACGAGAGGGAGAGAACAGCGTGGCTGCGCTTACCGTGCCGTGGCGAGGCGAGGTGCTGCCGTCCCGCTGAGCCGAGTGGCTGCTGTCTGAGCCGGAGTCCCCTCCGGTCGCTGTTTTTATGGCCGGTTTCGTGCTGATGTCAGAGGCGAGCCCCGGCGGGGACCGAGCCGGGGCATCTCCCCTCCCCGCTGTCCCCTCTCATCAAATCAGCACAGGGATTTTCATGACTCAGAAGGGACCAGCATTTTATCTTCCGCTGACTGAAGAAGGTGCTTTGGGAATATGTTAATCCCTGTCCTCGACTCAGGGTTATTTAGGACAAGGGGAAGTTTTCTGGTCCATCACCCACCCAGCACCCAGTGGGGAGTGGGGGTTAGTGGGTGATGCTGCCCTGAACCCTGAGTACCAGTGTAACTCCACCACAGGATTTAAGCAGGGTACCACCACCCTTTCTGCTTTGCTCCCCCTCCCACCTTAAAAGCTTTTTTTAAGGAATCCAGGACACTGAAAACAGAGAAGAGGGGAAAGGCGACTTGCTGGGGTACACGGGCTGTCAGGAATGAGTTTGTTCTTGTGGCATGAGGGCTTCAATTCCTCTCCCTCCTCCCTCTCCACCCCCCATTTTAAATGGGTTTAAAAGATTTCTGATGGTGCTTATTCTGCTGGATGTAACACTGAAGGGAACCAGCTCATGTCCCCATTAGTTGTTAGTTGGTATCCCTGGGCAAAACTGGGACTACAGACATCCCAAAACAAGGACATCTCTGTACTGGCAGGATGATGAAGACACTGTCACTAGTGGAGTGTGGGCAGGGGGAAGGTCTCTGTCTAACATCCCCTCGTGGGGCTGGCATTGCCCTGGGACAAATGTCCATCTCATACTGTGGTCATCTCTGGTGCCTGAGAACAGTAAGTGTTGGGGAGAGGTGACAGGAGCAGCATGGGTCACAGGGTGATTGCCATAGAGGTGCAGAAAAGAGAGGGAAAGGGGTGAAGAGAGGAGATAAACCCCCTGGCTTTTAGTCATTGAAACCCACAACCTGGGGTCAGCAGGACTCTGTCTACCCCAGAATTGCTGCTGTTATTTAATACAGGTTTAAAGCAACCTCTTGCTGTTGTGGGCTTGTGTTTTGTCTGGCTTCAGCTGCCAGATTTGATTCAGGGTTTCCATGCAAGTTGGAGCACTGCATTCATTTCAGGATCAGCCCCTGTTTACTGTGCATCCCCTTTGCCCACCTGACTTCACCAGTGGGTACCACTGACCCACAGTCTTCACACCTGTGGCTCTGTGGCCACTGTCTGACCACTCATATCACCATCCTGATCAGCACCATCTGCTCCCTGTCTGCTTCAGTGCTGCTGATTCAATTCCTGTCTGCTTTACCTGGCTAGTTTTAAAGCAAGGACTGCACAGGGTGGTTAAAGGAAAGGATGGACATGGACCCGCTGGAGTGAGTCCAGAGGCCACAAAAATGTTCCAAGAGCTGGAGCTCCTCTGCTCTGGAGCCAGGCTGGGAGAGCTGGAGATGCACACCTGGAGAGAAGAAGGCTCCAGGGAGACCTGAGAGCCCCTTGCAGTGTCTAAAGGGGCTCCAGGAGAGATGGAAAGGGGCTTGGAGTGACAGGACAAGGGGAAAAGGCTTCCCACTGACAGAGGGCAGGGTTAGATGGGATAGTGGGAAGAAATTCTTCCCTGTGAGGGTGGTCAGACCCTGGCACAGGTTGCCCAGAGAAGCTGTGGCTGCCCCATCCCTGAAGTGTTCAAGGCCAGGCTGGACAGAGTTTGGAGCAACCTGGTCTAGTGGAAGGTGTCCTTGTCCATGGCAGTGGGTTGGAATGAGATGAACTTTAATGTTCCAACCCAAGGCATTCTGTGATTCTATGGAAAGAAAGAGGAACCTCCACTTGAGTGAGCTAAAAGAACAGACACTGGAAAATGGGTAGATAGTTGTGAACACAAAATTGGCTTTATTGCATGATTTAGTATACATATATAAAATCTCTAGACAGAAAGATGGGTCAGAAAACCAGTAAAGAACAATGTGGATGACTACAGCCTGAACGATGCCTTAGTTTGCACTGCTGAAGCTCACCATAAGGATTTCTTCACAGGGTCAAGCGTGGAAGGACTTGAGTTATGGCTGAAACCAGACACAGCAAGAGATGAGGTTGGAGCAAAAGCTGAACCCTGACAGCAGAAAGGTGGGTGCAAACCCCTCGATCTTGGTGGGGCTGCCTTCTGCCGGCCAAGGAGCTGACATCCCAGCACCGAGGCCAGCAGAGCAGCAAGAGATGTACCCAGTAATGCCGTGGTGTCTGGGAAAGTTTCTGCAACAGCAGAGATTTACACTTACCCTTTTGAGCTTCAGGGCAGAAGGATTTAATTTTAAATTAAGAAACTGGTTTTGTTTCCATCTGGGAAGCCCAGACTATGGACTTAGAAAAATGCTCTGGGATAACCACAGGACCAATTTCTAGGCAGTTAGCAGTCTCTAGACAAAGCCAAATGTATGTGTTACTTGCATAAGAGTTCTCCCTACTGCTCGTAAATAAAGTGGTTTTAGCTCAGACGCACAGGAATTGACTAAAGGGTCCAGCCTGACTGGCCAGTGATGGGAAACTCTCAGCATCAGCCTGACATCCCCACTCTGGCTGTGAGTGATTCTCCCCACATCACCCACTGTGGAGGAAGAGAGGGAGTGAGGGAAATGGGGGCTGTACAGGACAACGACCAGCTTATACGAAGCAAAAAAACCCTTCCAAAGTGACCTGCAAGAGAAACCAATCCTCTTCCCACCCCAATATCCTGGGCATGGATTTGGGGCCAGGCACTAATCCATGGGGGTTAATGGATGTGGAGAATTAAATATTGGAGGAAAACAAACATCTTGGGGCATCTGGGGGGGGGTGTTACCAATGCCACTGTCACCTGGCAGGGGCACAGGGCCACTGCAGCCCCCAAAGGTCCTCCCAGCCCCTCCAAAGGATCAGATGGTCCCAGTAGGTTCTACAATGCCCCCCCCATCATCAGGGACAAGGAATATGCTCATCCACAAAGTGCATCTTGTCACAGGCTGACTCCTCTGCAGAGCAGAGAAGCACCTGTTACACTCTGTTTGCTGGAGTTCTTCTATAGCTTGCTGACAAAACCTCACATGGAGAGGAGGTATCTTTGAGAGGTGGAAAAAGCAAGCAATACCCAACAATCTCTCCAGCATTTCTTCCACCTTCCTTGTCATCATCTCCTGCAAGCCTTGCCTCGCTCACATCCTCAGATGGTCACACCTGCTTCAGGCACAGTGTCAAGAAGCCTCAGTGGGGTTTGCATGGCTTGGTGTGAAGACCTGTTGGCCAAGTGCTCGCTGGGAGAGAACCAGCACTGCTCTTGACCTGCTTTGCTGCTCAGGGAAGGGAGGCAATGCTTCCAGGGACACAGCAGAGCTGAGACCAGCGATGTGAATCCCAGCACTAGGAGTCTTGGATCACTGCTCCATCTGGGGTACCCCAAGGGCCTCCTGCACCCTGCTGTCTGTGCCTATCCCTGCTCACCACTAGCCTGGAAGAGAGCGGGGACAGGCACTGGCAGCTTTTGCCAAGGGAGGGCTGCGTCACTGCTCCTCGTTCCCGTGCTGAATGCCACCCTGACATCCAGCTCCCTCCTCTGGTCCCCTTGGTTCACCCAGTACCCAAGAGCTGCCCAAAGCCAAGGTCTTATGCCTGCATCCTCCCAGGAGAGCCCCTGGCCATGTGTCTGCACCCCACTGCCTTGCTTCTCTCCCCGGCAACTCCCAGCAGGACCTCCTGCCCATGGCCTTTGGCTTCCTTTCTGTCCAGGGTTTCAGGGAAAGACGGGCATAGGAGAAGGAGGAGAAAGGGTTGCGGGGAGGATGGTGAGAGCCTTTGTGCTGAGGTCTCGTGTGATCACTGAAATGCAGTAGCAGGGAGGTTCCTCTCTCCTCAGGACAGGTGGGTCATCACAGGCTTCTGCAAAGCACAAGAAGGAGGAGCCTCAGCTCACCATTGTGCCCACGCCACCCTGAGCCACCCCAGGTGACGAGGACTGTGTGCTCCTTGTCCCCTCCAGCTGCCACTGCCACCTGCCCTATCCCAAGGACCACACAGGCAGCAGGAAACCGAAGATGTACATCTCTTTTAGTCCCCCCACCCTGTGGCTCGTGACATCCCAGACCTCAGGGAGTGATGCCCAGGTGTGCCTGCCCACCAGTCAGCATGGTGAGACCAGTGCTGAGAGCTGGGCACTGCAGGCCCCTCTGTGAAAGCCCAGGGAGGCAGGTGCCATGTAGAACCCAGGCCAGCAGCCCTCCTGGGTGGCTGGATCCGTACCGCAAAGAGCCTCTCCACTCTCCTGTTCTTCCCGTTGGGGTTTCTCTGTGTCAGGGAGCCACGGTAAACAGAGTTGCGGTCAAAGGAGTCATCAAAACCTGTAGTGAACAAAGAGAGAAAGGCAGCAGCTCCTTGTCCACCTCCCTAGAGGTTTCAGTTGCCCACCCAGTCGCTTGGGTTTTACTAATGCCCCGCTGACTGTGGGTTTGGATGCATCATGGCACTTCCCTCTCCAGGAGGGCAACGGGAAGCCCTTTGATGACAAGGAGACAAGCGTGGCTGCTGCTCAGGTTTTCAGAGCACTGTGTGAGCTGGGTCAATCTGCCAGCAGTCAACTGCCAGGACCTCTGCTCTGGAAAGCTCTGTGGAACAGCAGACAGCCAGCCTGTGAGGAGCTCTCACCACCCAAGCCTACAACACTCTCTTGACCTACTAAATCCTCTCCTCTCCTCTCTGCCACCAACTTCCAGCAGTTGCACCTTTTCAGGCCCAACTTTTCAAGTCATTGACCTGCAGGGATGGCAGTCAACAGACCAAGCTGCCCCATCACCCAGCCCAGGCAGAGGGGATTAAGTTCTCCTGGTGATGTCTGTCCCAACTGCACATCCCTCCATCTCCTCACAGGGCTGACGTGTCCCATGGACTGCCTTTATCTGCCTATCCTTTGCAGGAAGGAGAGCAGATGACTCCTCAGCATGAGGACAAGGAATCTTTCCACCTACCAGCCTCAAACTGCAGTGTTAATTGTGTGAATGGGGGAAATGCTATTCCACCTCTGCATTAAATGATCTTTCCTCCCTTTGACTTCTATTACCTGGAAGGAGAGCCTCTCTTTCTGTCTTTAAGCTTGTGAGGTGCGATAAGAGAGAAATAGAAAAGTAATTTCCTAATCAGTCTCGCTGATACCGTCAGGATGAAATATTTCCAGTGATTGCCCCACTACCACACAAGCTGCTGTGCCAAATTTCAGGTCACCATCTACTTTGAAGTTGCTGTTTGTCGTAGCTGGGTCCTGGAGAGCCCCTTGCCCCCCACCAGAGACCAGTGGCTGAGGCACATGGCCAACAAAGTTAAGATTTATAGAGTCGTAGAATGGTTTGGGTTGAAAGGAACCTGAAAGCCCATCTTGTTCCACTCACCTGCCAGGGACACCTTCTTCCCACTAGACCAGGTTGCTCCAAGCCCATCCCACCTGGCCTGGAACACTTCCATGGGTTGGGCATACCATCCAGGGAAGGATACCTTCCCCAAGATGGCCAAGCAAGGAAGAAATTGCTGTCAGAAGTGATGATAGGCTTGTGCAAGGCTTGCCACAGATGAAGTAAGGCAGATGTCTCCCTGCACGCTGTCTGCAGAGACAGCCCTGGTTCTTGGAGGACTGACCCACCTCAACCTGACCTCTGCTCTCCCATCATTGTCCCCAGTCCTGACAACTGCTGTCTCCTTTCCAAGTTATCCACCACAGGTTTCCCCTGTGGCTGTCCAACCAGGGGGCTGCAAGAACAGGGAAGGGCAGACACACAGCTGGAAGCAGAGAGTGAACCAAGCACCCCCCAAAGCCCATCCCACCCCCTAAAGGTCTCCATCTCCCATGGGCACATCCACGCTCCTTACTGGTGATTTCCAGAGGACTGTTGAACTTCCTCCTGTACCTCTGCAGTCCAGGCATTGCCTGCAAGAGAAGGGGAGCAGCCTGCTGTGGGAAAGGGGGTGGAAGGGCAGAGGTCCCTCCTGAGGCCGCTGCTTTGAAAGCTGCTCCCTGGAGACCTTGGTTGTCTCCAGGCTTAATGCTGTGCCACATGCAAAGCCAGCACTGATTAAACACATACTCACTTTAATGTCATCCAGAGACTCCCCTGGACTGCTGCTGGCAGGACCAGGAGAGTGGAGGCAGGCAGCCTGCAGGCAGAGGAAGGGCAGAGGTTCCTTTAGGGGTGCAAGAGGAGGCAGACAACTCTGTCTGCCACAGGCCAGAGCACCAGACAGCAGGGAGAGAGCTGGGCACAGCTTAGCACACCAAGGCAGCCCTTCGCAGCACCCAGAGGCAGCAGCAATAGCCCAGGGAATGCTCATACATCTCAGGGCTGGGGCCTCACACGCAGCACCCTCCACGCTCACCTGCCCACTCGACTTCTTCCTTGCCTTTTCCACCGACTTCACTGTCAGCCCCGCCGCAGACAGAGCCGCAATCCGGGATTCGATGTCTGATATCTTTACAGGGAGGGAAAAAACCACACAGATGGTGGCTGGGGCATCCAGCCCTGGCTTTGTTTGCCATCACTGGCTGGGCAAAGCATCTCTGGGAGCGAAGCCCTCACCTCGCTCTCCGCCTGCTGCACCTGAGCGGCGGCCGAGGCCACCTTGTCCTCCAGCTCCGACAGCTCCGAGTCGGTAGTGCCACTGTGCTGAGCCCCTTCCTCAAGCTCTTTCAGGGTCTTCTCAAGCCTGTAGGTCTTTCCAGCAGTCAGGTACACCTGAAACACAGGCAAAAAAGAAAACCTACATTGCAGAATTAACCTCCCTGGAGTTCTCCTCTCCTGGCCTGACTGCAGCCCCAGACGCAACAGCTCCTGCCAGACTTTTTTCAAGTGCTTTTCCTGCCTTGCAGCACAGACAGTACCAGTCAGCTGTGACATGGCTTTTCATCTCATTTCCTCTCTTCCCCAGGCTTTTCGAGAGCAATTACCGATGGGGTGAAGTGGTGAGAGGTTCAGTGTGAACACAGGAAGGACCAAAACTCAGTGACCTGCTGGAGATGCAGCAGAATCTTTATGCTATGTGCTCAGAGGGAGGGCAGGTACCTGCAAACAAGCTCAGACTGCCATAGCCCATGAAGGCAGAGACCTGGGAAGGACACTGACTTTCCATATCCTCTCAGTCTCCCGTAAGGGTGTCTGTGCTGCTGGGTTGCCTGAGGGCACGGTCAACCTGCACAGTCTGCCCTTTGCTGCCTAGAGAAGTGTAAAAGGATCTATCCCGACACACCCACTGCCACTTGCCTCCTCCTGGGCTATTACAAGGACATAAGTCCAAGCAAGGCAGTTCAGGAAACAGTAATATGTTGGTATGCAATGACATCAGATGATCAGATGGGGTTTGGTCACTGTCCTGCTGACTGATCCCAAAATCTCAGTACTTCTAAGGCAACTCCTGCTCCTCCAGCCCTTTCCACTTTCCCTGGGCTGGGCATTATGCAAAACTGCCTGGCAGGAGCTCTCACAGCTACCCCTGTCCCAGAGGTCCCACCCTAAGGCCATATACAACTCAGTCTGTGAGTCACAGCAATTTTTTTTTGGCCCATCAGGCTCTCCCTGTGCCCTCCAAGGTGGGTGGCATTCCTTGGAGAGAAGAGAGTGGCCGGGCAGCTGTGACTCAGCCAGGATCCCCTAGGGAATGGCAGGATGACACACATCTCCCAGGGCCATTGTCAACCAATCTCTGTCCCACCAATGATGGCAGCAGAATTAAGCCCAAAGTTCACATCCTTCCCAGCCCTACCCCCTCTCCTGGGAGTGGGAGAACCTCAAAACCTTCATGCAACCAATCCTTTCCTCTGGGATGCTGTACCTGGTCAGAAACCACCCAGGTATTACAGCTCCCTGCTTTTATTGATAAGCTTTCCCCAGTGAGAGGTGAGCCACAGTGTGTGTTATAGAACCCTGCTCTCCACTGCAGGACACTTCCTACAGCACAACCTGACCACCCAGCTGGAGATGCAACACTTCTTTGAACCATTTCTTTGGAGCTTGGTACATGGCACTGTAGATGCAATCCGTTTCCCACGGGGAATTAACTCATGTGAGTTTATAGCAGCTAAAGACGCAGTAGGTGTGTCACAATGTCACACAATCCCAGCAGGGGATTGCGCTCTAGATGTAAACTTGTCACCTGCATAAGCCCATCAGCATTAGCAAACAGGTAAGTCATGGTAAACCCCTTGATGAAACACAGTGCTGGGGAGGATCTGAAGAGAAATGGGACACAAGTTTTGCTGGAGCACGGGACTGCTGAAGTTCAGCAAAGAGATGCTGCTACAGCAAGCTGGGGACTGTGCTTGTCTCCTCTCCCTGGGTCTCACCCAGGGGAAACATGAACCAAGGAAAGGGAAGCCACAAGACAGAGCACTTGCTATTGCTGTTGTATCACTGCTGGACAAGACCAGACTCTGCTGACCATCCTTTTAGTGCTGACCTACCCACTAACCAGAAATCTGGGGAGGGGATCCTCTGCATTCCCACCCACCGATGCCCACAGTGCTCGCAGGAAGCTCTCGTGAACCTTACATTTTCCTCAAGCTCACGGTACACTTCGGCCACCTCTTTCCCATGTCCCAGGCTGGGAAGCTGCCCCGTGGGGAGGGCACAGCTGCCCTTGCACTGGTCCTGTCCATGCAACGACTCCCACACTGCCTCCTCCGTGGCGTTTATGGCTCTCAGCACTTTGGCCGTGATCTCACTCAAAGCCTGCGCCGACGACCTCTGCGAACGCCCGGCACAGCCAAAGCACACGGTGGGAGCCGGGGAGGGGGGTGGAAAATAAGGACATCATTTCAATGTGGTGTGCAAAACAACACAGGTCGGGGGTGAAAGACGCATCAGACCTTCAGGAGCTGGAGAAGGATGGAGAAGAGGTAATTAACGGGCTTACGCTGTTCCTGAAGGGCTCTCCACTGGGGACGGATGCGTGGCTAAAGCAGAGCTTTGATCTCAGCCAGTGCTTTCTGGAGAGTGGCTGTGACAAAAGAAGTCATCTCGAAAGTCTTGGAAAAAAAGGTTATTGAGGGATGTTTTGCTCGCTGGAAGCGCTGTCTGACAGCACCTGGCCACCCGAAGGCCACACGGTTACTCAGCAGTTGAGATCTAATTGCAGCATATTGCTTTACACTTCAGCGGGCCTGAGCTGGGATGCAAATAACTCCTTGAGTTTGTGGCAAAAGAATAAAACCAACCAAACCCCGTAAAATGATCGTACTGCCACACTGCCAGAACTTGGGACTAATGTCCTCTCTTCCCATCCCAAGGAGCACTGATGGCAATAATGCTCCTACCTGCTGTTGGCTTGATGAGGTGCTAAGCACATCTAAAAATGGACTGAAGAAACTCATCATCTCTCCCTCAACTGATAATTCCCTAGAAACGAAGGAGATGGGGGCGATATGAGCACTGGTGGCAAAACAGTTGTGTTTACAGCTGCACATTATTTCCAGGGAAGCTGTCCTGCAGGGAA
Organism: Formicarius rufipectus; assembly: GCA_013399695.1. NCBI lineage: Eukaryota > Metazoa > Chordata > Aves > Passeriformes > Formicariidae > Formicarius > Formicarius rufipectus. The sequence continues at coordinate 31,115 of VXAU01003499.1, read as the reverse complement.
CCAGCTAACTCAGTCCAGATGACATTTTTATAATTTTATGGGGCCTTCATGGTACAATAGAGTTTTTTCACATTTTCCATTAGGATTGTCTGCTTTCATCACAGTGTTCTCCAGTCAGAAGACTTCCTCCTGACTGGAGCAGACTTAAATAAAAAAAAACAACCCTTAGAAGTCATGCAAAATTCAAACCTGGATCTGATGTAAGTATAAGGAAAGTTGTTAAAAAACATCCATGCCAACACAGCCTTTAAGCAAGCCTGGTCCAGCTACATCACTGCAGACATTTCCAGCTCAATTACTCCTCCCTGCTTCATAGCTGGGACTAGGGTGAAGAAAGTAGCACATCTGAAAGATCCAGGCTTCATTTTATGAGAATCAAGAATTTGACACTGATACCACATGAACAACTCCCTGTTCAGGTTTGAGCCTCTTATCTGCTGCACATCAGCAGCTCACACAGGAATTAAGTTACCACTTATCTGCACTTGGATGGAAATGATTATTAAGATGATATACATCCTTCAATCCATGAAAAGGATTTAAGTCTGGCTGCACCAATCATCTAAAAGCAGCTTTCAGGAAAAAGGAGGCAGTGAAGGATGCTGTCGGATAAGAATGCAGCACACAGCTCATCCACTGGCAGTGGGAGCACAGGAAATGGTACCCAAAACCACCAGGTCTTGTCTTGTGAGGTCGAGGAACAAATACACACTAAAAGGAGGTCTTTTGGCACCACAAAAGTCATTGCAATCTCAGATGAAAGGAGCTTTGCAGGACACGACAGGAGCAACGTGGTGCCCACTCACTTCCTTTGCTGTGCTTGCTGCTGACCCCATCTACAGCCAGAAGGGAGGGGTTGAACTAATGAGCTATTATAGATCCAACAGGGAATGCTGACCTCTTCCTTTGTGCTAAGGGATCATCCTGGGAGGCTCCCACCACCTGGAGACACACTGCAGAGATGCTGTGATCCCTCCTCCTCTCCCTGCCCCATATCCCCACCAGATCACCCACCACTGAGCAGGGGACAGGAGCAAGCACGGTGCTGGAAGTAGAGGAGATGCTGATCTTGCAAAGTGGAAGAGGGATCAGGGATTTAGGGACTCATGAGCTCTGACAGGTGTGGAAAAGACATTTCAGGCTGCAGCAGGTGCCTGACAAAGACTGCTGGTCCTAAATCATTACTAAGTTCCTCTCCCACCCCAGGAGTCTTCTCCATCCAGGTCCTGGGACGACTCTTCTAAGCAGGTGTGGAGGTTATGTACCTCTGCACGACAGGAGCCTGCAAGACCTCTAAGAGACTTTACTTTTGACTCTTGGATGAGACTGGGAGAGCCTACAAGGAGAAAGATCCAGATCCAACACCCTGGGACTTCCCTATGCTTTGACACTCTGTTAAAGCAGGCAGCTAAGTCAGACACACCGTGACCCTGGGAGACATCGAGGTGGAGGTGGGGAGTTTTATTATCATGGTGTAAAACCATAAACTCCTGAGAGAAGGAATCGTGCATGCAGCCTGGACCAATATGGGTGAGACAACACAGATTACCTTTTGGACATCTCTGGCCATGTCATCGCTGGAGGGACTCATCTCTGCTTTCTTTGCTCTCTTCTTTTCTTCACACTCCTCTTCTTCAGAGGAGACTTCTTTGTCACTGATGTTGCTGGCTAGCTCCTCCAGCTTCCTCTTCAACTCCTCCTCCTCAGCATCAGGATCAGTTTGGGACTCTGGGGCTGGAGACTGAAGGAGCAGAGGAAGGGAGTTGTGTCAGAGTCTCCTGTGGTGGACAACAGGGCTTTGCCTGGGTCCAGACACACTCACCAAGCAGAGGAGCTTGAGGAGCACAACCACAGATGGATTTTGCAACGGGAACTTCGAACCCCCTCTCCAGATCTGCATTCTCGAGGAGCTGTCAGACTGCCCAGGGGAGCAGCAGAGCCCAGCTCCACACTGAGGAATTCAAACACCTCATCTAAAAATCCTTCATTCCTGTTTTCCCTACACACAGAACTTGCTTGTTTCTCCCTGGGGAAAATTGCCTTTCACCCACCCTTAAAAAGATGTGCAGGGGGAATTTGGGGCCAAAAATCACCACGTTTTCATTAGGAACCATGGGGTGGCTGGTGGCTCTGAGGGCAGATATCACAGCCACCCAAAGGCACGGTGCACCCGAGTGAGGGATGCAGCCAGGGAATTGCCACTCCCTGAGGTAGCTTTCAGAGCCTCTAGGTAACCTTATTTGCAGTGAGAAACCACACAGCCAATTTGCTTGTAGGACAGATGGCCTATTTCCACCTGGCCCCGTTATTAGGTGCAATTCATGGCACCTGGAGAAGAATCCTATTAAACTCCCAGGCACTGGAAGAGATCTCCAGAAGTTCCTGAACTCGCTGTCCCTTGCATTAAGATGGGAATACAATTACCTGCGTCATACCTGGTGGGGTTTTGTCTAAGCTATTTTTAATAACCTCAAGCAACTGCAGCAGGCAATCTTTTTCCCAGGAAACCTATTCCAGGGCTCTGTTGTTCTTTCTGCTGTGAAGCTTTGCTTAATACTTAACTTCAGCCTGTCCCGCAGCAGTTTAGACCCATTGCCTCTGCTCTGCTTTGCCCTAGATATGGGAATAAAGCATGAGAACCTGCCATCACGCACATCTCCTACTCTCCCGTTCAGATGTTCTGACAAAAACACCGAATGATCACAAATATGTTACAAGTTTTGGAAAAAAGGAGAAATTGCATTGTTTCATCTATGCCTAGAGGGGACTTTCTTGTAATTATCACTGTTCATTCTACTGAGCTGTCAGCCACCAGAGCAGTGATGGGTTCATACAAAGCAAAAGAGCACATGGTCTAAAATTAGAAACCCAAAAATCAATGTTAAGTGGCCTAAGTATTTGCTGATTCTACATTGTTGCTCAGTTTTAACTTAATTTTGATGTTTTCTTCTAAGTTTTATGGCATGGTAAGATGAGGGCAGATCAGAAAGGATGCAGAAATCTTCCTTGACTCAGATCTCAGTCACAATAACCAGCTAATTTCCTCATATGTACTAATCAAGTGTCCTATGATTTCAAACGAGCTGTCACAGCTCTGTGGATGTACAGACACCTACATAAAACTCCTGAAATCAGCATTTCATAAGGTATCAGCCTGAAACTCAGTGCTCCTTGTGCAGAAGGAGCAAGCACAGCACTGCAAGGAGGCCTAAGTGGGTTCAATTTGCTGCTGTTTCTGCCCTGTTTCCTGAGGCACTCCATCACCTGGAACTAGAGAAGAGCCTCCAAGGCCAAAACAGAGGATTAAACTCAAACAACCCAAGTCATGGTGGCACTTAGGGACATGGTTTGGTGGCGGACTTGGCTGTGGTAGGTTAATGGTTGGACTCAGTGCTCTTAGAGGTCTTTTCTAACCTAAATATTTCTATGACTTTTGTCTATCCAGCTTTCTCCCTGCAGTTCTGGCTGCTTCAGGGAAACCTCTCCAATGACCAGCACAACCCAAGCTCTCTCCTTGCAGAGCACCTTGGCTTTGCCTGGTTACCTTGTGAGGATGCACCAGGATTTTTTCCTCCAAGCGGTTCAAAATGCGTTCGATTGCAGACATGCGATTGTTGAGCTCATGAATCTAAAGGAAAGAAGAGAGAGAGAGAGAAAGAGAAAAGGAGTGGAGAATAGACCAGCCATCACCACCAGGACAGTGAGAAAACAGTGCAACCAGCAGAAGAAAGCAAGCAGCAAGACACTGCCACCGTGGGAGGAGTTAAAAGACATTAAAAACCAATATCTTTTAAATAATGTTTTTTAAAATGTCAGTAAGTTTCAGCAGAGTAAGCTCTCCTCAAGTCTGTTAAACTCAAAGTGGTGGTGAGTACCCAGCACATCACAATTCCCACCAAAGCTTTGATGCAGTGAGTGTAAAACCCCACCACCAACAAAAGTATCAGGCTGTAATAAAGCCACATCTCTTGCCATCACTCCCATGCTGCCCCAAATTCAAGCCAACATCCGTTTTCCCTTCCTACTAACATGGTTTTCAGGCTGTCCCTGCCCCATCAGCTGCCTGCCAACACAGTGCTGGAAAGGAAGAGGGCAAGAATTTCCCATGAAAAATTCCAGCTGGAAAAACTAAACCTGAAAATTTCCCCCACCACTTTGTAACCTTCTGATTTCTCCACACATCAGTTTACTCAGATGCTCTCTACTCCCTTACCCTTCTGACTATGAAAGGGGGCATGGAAAGAAGAGCGGAGAAGAGAAAGACAGACTAAATCTTGAAAATCAAAGAGAAGTTAAATTCTCTCCTCGAGAACTAAGATAAACCTTTGTGGTGAGGGTGGATTTGGATTAGATATTTGTATTAAATATTAGGAAGAGTTTCTTCCTTGTGAGAGTGGGCAGGCCCTGGCACAGGCTGTGGTAGAGAAGCTGTGGCTGCCCCATCCCTGCAAGTGTCCAAGGCCAGGTTGGACGGGGCTTGGAGCAACTTGGTCTAGTGGAACGTGTCCCTGTCCATGGCAGGGGGTGGAATGAGATATTTTTAAGATCCATTCAAACCAAAACAATTCTATGATCTCTGATCACTGAAAACATTAAAGGAAGATCTATTTTTCCCTTTAGAAATTGAAATTTTGCTTTCTTTGGGAAAAAAAAGTCTCCCTCCTTTGATCCAAACAAATAAAACACAAATGATGAGAAATACTGCCCATTTTATGACATTACCAGTGCATCACTGCTGTTCTAAGTGGCTGCTGACCATTCAAAGGGGAATAAGCAACAAATGCAGTAAGTAAAGGTGGTAACAAAGAGATGTGAGGGCTTGGCTTTGTTTTTTTAGTTTCCGTCCTCTCTCTTAGTTTTTGTGCTTGCTAGTGTTTGATTAATTAGATCTTCATAACAGCTTGGAGTGATAACGTCTGCTTAAGGGAATATAAAAAGCTGGCACTGTGGAGAGCAGAGTGCTGTCATTACCACCCTGAACTGAAAGCATCTCTGAGTAGCATTAAACAAACGGGCGGGAAGCAATTCAGTCCATTGCTAAGTAGTTTCTCAGGACTGCTTAAGGCCTGACTCCTGCATTGCTCCTGGTGACAATGAGAAGCCTGTGATGGTCCATCAGCTTCAGAGATGAGCACTAGCCCTGTCTGCATAAGGCAGAGGTTGGGGGAGATCAGAGCATAATGCACGGACTGATGTTGATGGGTATCTACCAGGGAAGGAGCTGAAGAGCTTGCCTTCATTCTCCTTCCCAATCAAAGCTGGCTTTAATGCAGGGTGGGCACCCCATCAGGGCATGTCCCCATCAGGGACCACATCGTTCTGCACTGCTCTCTACCTGCCAAAGGTTGGCAAACTGTGCTCTGTATTAAAACATTTTATGTGAATAAACTCAAACCACAACCCATAAGGTGGACGTCGGGAAATATTTGCTTAAGAGTGAACCTGAAACCAGAGAAACAGAAACCTGGAACATCAAGTAGGGGAAACTACCCCTTGCTGCTGGGGAAGGAGGACAGCCTACTCTCACAGAGGTGCTGCCTCCAGTCTCTCAGATACCCAAGACCTCTAACAGAAGCTTGATGTAAAGAAGAGAAGCCAGAAAGCACCAAAACGTTGGGAACCCAGAACCACTGAGCTCCCTTGAGATACTGCAGGGTGGCTTTTGAGCAGAAACTGGGCAACTTGGAGCTATTCTTTGTGAATTGGTCCTGTTCCTATCTGACTTCTACAAATCTAAAGGCAAAGACCTGCACAGTTCCTAATTCAGGGCTTCTTTTTGTGTCTCATTGGGTTTAAGAGCTTTTCTAAATTTGTTCTAGAACCTACAGTTCGTCGAGTTACAGGACTAGGAAACAGACTCTGGAAAAATTAAATTTCTCATGTCTGGGACTGAACAGTGTATCCCCTACAGAACTAATGCAAAAGTGGCTTTCAGATCAACCATATTTTGACAAAATTGCCCCTAAGGTAGTTTTAGGAAAAGAGAGTTTTCATCTGTGTGGTCAAAGAGCTGAACTCTCCACCTCTTGAAACCTTCAGATGCCAACAAGGTGTCTATCAGGAAAACACTGAATTTAAAGCCAGGCTATGGGATCCAATACAGGGTTAACAAAAATGATTCTGGACCCTACATCCTGCTGACCAACATCTTGAGCCACAAAGGGCGCAGCCTGTGAGAAGTGACCAGTCATACTCAGCCAACCTCACTGTCCCCTGGGATGTCCCATCAGGACCTGGGTTACCCCAGAAGCCCTGATGATGGCTACGTGACATACCCTGGAAGTGCCTGTAAGCAACTCCAGAGCCACCACTTCACTGCTCCAACCTTGGGACAAGGGGATGGACACCTTCTCCCAGCCTCTTCCAGCCCTGCCAATAGAACAGATCTGTCTAACACCAAAACCTGGGTGTTCTTCCCTTCTGTCTTCTTTGGGCTTGTACCTGGTCTCTGCTTGGCCAAAAGTGACACGTGAGCATCACTCTGAAGTTAATGGTCCAGCACAGAGCTGGGTCCCTTCCTGCTGGGCAAGGAGCAGGCTGGGTGGGAGGATGGTTGCTAGCTGTAAACACATCAGAGCACAAAGGGCAGGGAGAATGAGGAGCTATTTAAGCTAATGAACAACGCTGGCATAAGAGCAAATGGGGTTAAATTGGGAGTGAGATGTCTCATAACCACCAAGGTGACAAGGCTGCACACCTGCCTTCATACTGGTGTGACAGAGCAAACCACAACACAGGCCAGACCGCCCTGAGGTGAGAGCTTGCCCAGCTCCTGGAGGAAGTCATCAGAGGCGTTGGTAGGAATTTGGCCCCATTTCCCCACTGCAAAACTTGGTGCACATTTCATGCCTAACGTACCGTGGCCTCATTAAGGACACCCAGTCCAGGGTTCTTCCATTTACTGCTGACTGAAATAGGAATGGCATTTACTAATTAAAACAGGTGCCCAGAGAACTAAAAGGCAAGGAACGGCTTTCCTGATGCAGGTACACGAAGTGTGGTGCCAAGGGATGGTTTTGGTCATAGATCCTTCCTCTGGTTACCCAAAGAGGGGTCCAGAATGTGCCAAATTACCAGCTGTGAGACTGGCAGCTGGCTCTGCCTGTTCACCTGCAGCCAAAAATCACCATGCATTTTGCTGCTCATGAGATCTGAGGAGCACTTTACCATCCTCAACACCACCCGCTGGCAAAGGTGGCATCAGGAACAGCAGGTCCTCGCTTGGCAATTAAAACACAAGCTCACAGCCTGTTTGACACCATTTTAGCCTGTTTCCCCTATTACCATCTCTGAGGAGAGGTACGTGACAGGTTGTCCTGACCCAGCCTTACTGGGGCAGGAACACGCTGCAAAGGAAGAGAAAGATCTTGATGCTTATTTACTATCCCCCTCCAAACCTCTGTCTGATCAGAATGCACTGGCACATTCAGTTGAAGAAAACCTTTTTGGGGACACAGAAAAACAGAAGCAATTCACTGATTAATAAGGACAAACTGGAAAATGGACAGCAATGAAGGCAGGCTTGTTCCCATGGGCAGAGGGGAGCACCAACCAGTGCCTGATTTTCTCTTTGCTGTCACTGAAAAAGTGGAAGGGCTGGAAGCAGGACCTGGGAGAGGGAGCACAAAGCTCCAGTGTACTACTGCATCATCCTAAAATGGCAAAGAAATGTATTTTCTCCCTCATCTTAATGAATGAGGGAGGCTTGAAAGCATTTTCCCAAGTCTCAGTCCTTCTCCCATTTCACAGCTACCCTGGCAGGTCCATCACAACACGGAAGGCAGGACATCTCCAGGGTGTTCATCTTGTTGGTGCTGCACAACTGATGTGATACCACAGTGGACCAGCTCCCAGCTCATCCCACAGCCACTCTGTATTGTTCTGGCAATGTCAAGTGGCTACACCCCAGTTCCTGAGCTGAAGAGGAGGAAGCATCTCAAGTCCACAGAGATCTGTGATCCCTTCTGCTCCCTTTTGGACCCACATATGGAAACAAGTGCACCAACCCACCCAAGTGCAGAAGGGGCAGCAGTTGTGAGGATACCTAGAGCACACCAACTTTTCTGCTCGTGCTCCACATCCATCCTGTCCAGAAGATTACTCTGGTTGCACCCCGGTTTGCCACTGCTGCTTCTCTTCTCCTCCAAACCACTTTGCCCCAGGGGTAACAGGAGGGACTTGGCCCCAGACTTGCTCTCACGAGAGGTTCAACAGCTGTTTGATACCTGATTCCCAGAGTGGCTGATGTTCTCCTGGGAGGAGGCTCTGTTCCGGCGTTTTGAGTGATGGGATGGGTAGGCAGGGAACGGGGCTCCCTTCACATCCTCATCAGAGGTGTCCATGTCTGCCGAGTACCGGGACCGGGACGGCTCGTTCCAGGAGCTGCCTTTGGAGAGAGAAAACTTCAGCACAAAGGTGCAAGAGATTCACACCCTTGAGCTCGTTCCTGGACATTGGCCCCATCCTTAAGACAAGCAAATAACGAGGCACTTCTCCAGATCAAACCTTCTATCCTTTGTCAGAAGATGCTTCTACAAGAGAGACCAAGTTTGTGGATGGCTACAATGGACCAGGCTGGAGCTCCACACACTGTGGCTACACAGCTCTGAGCTCAGAAGGGTCCCACACTCTGCTGAGACCATGTGGGGCACAAGGAGCATCATCCTTACTTCCATACCCTGAACAGCCAGAGCCCTCACCAAAAACCACTATTGCCTTCCCAATTTTGTGGGAACCCAGGTTTAGACAGTGCCCATCACTCACTGCCCAGGTTCTGGAAGATCTTTAGGCTCAGGCTAGAGAGGTACCAGCCTAGGATGGAGCCTTCAAAAGGAGTGCAAAGGCTCCTTCATAACAGAGAATTTCAAAAGAGACGAAGGCAATGAGAGAAAATGGAATTAACAAGCCTGGGGACCCTGCTGCTGTGTCACTCCAGCAGGATTTGGAGTAGGAATTTAAACAGCACATGGTAAGGCCTGCCCAGCATTCCTTAATGTCCTGAAAATATAGCCCAGCTGCTGGAGACACAGAAGGACACATTCTAGATTTGCCAGTATCCAACCACCCTGGCTCTTCTATCACTGCAGGGAAAACAGAAAGAGTAAAAGGAAAACTCTGCCTCTTACAGGGTATTTATGGACTCACAAAACCATGGATCATTCAGCCTACCCATGCACTCCACCCAGCTATAAGGATGCTACATGGCAATCCCCAGTTCTTGCCTCCAGTTCTAGTCAGAGTCCCCTTAAAATTCAAAACTTTCTGCACCAACAACATCCTTTGTGGGGTGGTTGAACTCCTCTAGTTCTGCCTGTAGCAGGAAACACATTGAATTTTTTTAGTAATGTGCATTTGATTGTATCTTGTTTCCAGTCTGGAAATAACCAGTAGGTATGAAAGGGATGGACACCCTAAGAACGACCTCCTTGGCTTTGTTGAGAATAAGTCCAGCTCTTTGCAACTAACTAACATCAGCACATTGTTTCATGAGAAAAATCACTTTTTCGGATGGATATTTTGTCTTGACCCTCAAGCCTTTTAGTGTCTTTGAGGTTGTCCAGAAAAAAAACCAAAGACATTTTCGTTTGGCCCAATTCTTGCAGCCATTTGTTCCTAAAGGATACCAGAGGAGCCTGGACAAGGCACCTACCAGGTTTTGGGTTTCTTTCCAGGCTCCTTCTCCGTGAGTTGACGGTGAGCCGAACCTCTGTGCTGAAGTGCTGCCCTGGAGTGCTCACACCTGGTCCCTGTTCCTGCAGGACGTGATGGAAAACCAGGTCGGCGTCCGCAACCTGGCACTCCTGGGAGGCACCTTCGGCTGAGCTGGGGAAATCTGTGAAGGACTGAGAGATGAGGATGCTGTTGAACAGCTGCCTGTGAAGACTCCACTTGTGAGACCCCACCTACAGAGCTGCCTCCAGCTCTGGGGTCCCCAGCATCAGAGGATGCCAAGCTGCTTGACTGAGTTCAGAGGAGACCACAGAGATGCTCCAGGGCTGGAGCCCCTCTGCTCTGGAGCCAGGCTGAGAGAGCTTGGGATGTTCAGCATGGGGAAGAGAAAGCTCTGAGGAGACCTTGTAGCCTCTTCCAGTGCCTAAAGAGGCTCCAGGAATGCTGGAGAGAGACTTTGGACAAGGGCCTGTAGTGACAGGACAAGCGGGAATGGCTTCCCACTGACAGAGGGCAGGGTTAGATGGGATAGTGGGAAGAAACTCCTCTCTGTGAGGGTGGGCAGCACAGGTTGCCCAGAGAAGCTGTGGCTGCCCCATCCCTGGGAGTGTCCAAGGCCAGGTTGGATGGGGCTTGGAGCAACCTGGGCTGGTGGAAGATGTTCCTGGCCATGGCAGGGGGGTGGAACGAGGTAAGCTTTAAGGTCCCTTCAATCCAAACTTGTTCTGTCATTCTATGACTCCTTGTCTCTCCTGACCTTCACTAACAGCTCCTCTCTTTATCCTTCAATATAAGCATGGATTGACCTTCTAGAATGCCAGTTATATTTATATAAAAAGTAAAAATCCCCAATTATCCTATTTAAAGACTGCCTGGCTGCTGAACCCTGAGCAATACTTCCCATCACTGCCAGGGGGCACTGGTAATTTCTGCAAGCATTGGTAATTGTTACAAGCACAGAGCCCCTTCAGCCAGGCTGGAAAACCCTCTCGTCTTTTAAAACACCATCCCCTTCCACTTACTCAAACAACCACCACCTCAAAAGATTTGCCATCAGTAAATTCAATGCAGATGATCTCAGCAGAGGCCACCCCTCATGTTGAATTCTGCTGCATAAAGAAGGGCTCAGATAAAGAAAGGAGGAATCTACTTATTTTCCCCAAATTCTAGTCAATTTATGTGGAATTGTGCAGGTTTACTTTTTCTAAGTGTTTGTTACAGATCTCAGCAAAACCTACTTCTACCCATGAGTAAAGTTTAAAGTATCACAATATCATTAGAAGGAAGAAGGAGCTGTTTAGTGTTTTAAAAGTGCAATTTCGACAGGAAAAGCAAAGAGGAGCAGCCCAAAAACCTTGACTGGAAGCCTCGTAGGCTGGAATACTTTTTGCCACATACAGGGCTGCCCCATCTGTGTTTCTCCCCAGACGTGAAGGTGGGGATGGCTGATCCCCAGCCCTCGGTGGGATCACAGGGTGCAGCTCACTGCAGTTCTTTGGTCTGGAGCTGTCTGTGAGTCTTGCTCCTGGACAGGAGCTCTAGATACCAAGGCACATCTAGACTCCTATATAGAAGTAACCAGCAGCATTCCTGCAGTTTTTGTTCTCCCCATACTTCTCCCTCTGACTGGCCCTCACTCCGCAGGGTCCATCGCTGCCACCACACTGGCTCTGAGGGATCCATCTCAGCTTCACAAAGGTTGTGTGCCTCAAGAAGCTGCTGGCCAACTATGTCTCCAGTGCCACCACATGGCAAAACCAGCCCCCAGCTGGAAGGGAACATGGGAGAAGAGTCTGTTTCATTTAATCCCTTGAGCACTGAACGTCCAAGAGCTTGCTGGAAACAAGGGTGTCCTGTAGCCTTGGGACAACACAAGAAAACTGTTGTGTGCAGAGAGAAAGGAAATGTGCAGGGCAAAGGGCAGAGAACCCCCTGCTGTCTCATCTTACCCGTCATCCTCCCTTAGATCAGATGCCCTACTCCTGACTTAGCCTGAGGCAAAGGATTTCAAATGGGAGCGGAGATAGGAAGTGGGTGATGGGCAGTGGAGATTGGCACCATTGCCTCCCAACACCAGCTGAAGGAGATTTCCAGAGCTGGAGGAGGAGGTAGCAGAGATAGCAAGGAGTAGGAGGAAGAAAGGAAAGCAACCCCCCAGCACTCTCCCAGTACCTGGAAAGCATCAGGACTGCTGGCTGCCGGAGAAAGCTGCACAGACTGACGGCGAGACTGAGCAGAGTAATCCGAGTCCAGTTCAAAGTCAAAGGGATGGACAGACAGCAGGCGCTTTGTCTTGCACATCTTAGCATAGAAAGTGCAAGAAAGGAAAATTCAGCATAAAACACAGTTGGCCTTGAGTAAAGGGGGAGGGAGGGCCCTTTTCTCCTTAGTTTGCTCTGATTTTGCAGTGAGAATTTGGGCCTGATCCTGTCCTGCTTGAAGGAAGCCAGGTACCTTGAATGCTTATGTTGAAGGCAAGCAAAAGTGGGTTCCTGATTCCCACAGCCTCTGTCTCAGGACTGTTGCCATAAGCAGACAACAAGAAGTTCTGTCCTGGTTTATAAAAACACCCTGGGAAAGCTGAGCCTGGTTACAGCTCAGAGGGAGATCCAGGTGATGCTTTTCAGTCCTGAAGCATCTCCCCATCTTCAGAGAAAGAATGTTGCAGGCACATCTCTCTGGGATCTGGGATATGGGAGGTCATCAATAAAAAAAAAAAAAAGGTGGATTCTCATTATAGAAGAGCTGGGACTTTTATACTATTTGGGGGCATCTTCAGTGTTAGGAGTGGGACTTTTTTTCCGGCACACAAGTATTTGTGATGTTATTGATGTGGTTGTTTTTACACAAACTAGGACAGGCTCTCATCTTGGAGAAGGAAAACACAGGTAAAAATCCAGTTTTGAAAGTGGCACAGAAAGCCACCACCACCAAACCACCAAGGCAGGCCAAGGACACAGAGTGAGGCAGTAGGAGCTCCGGAACGCAACACTTACTCTGCTGTAGCGCTCTGCTTCAGCTCCACAGAGGACATTGTCTTCATCATCACTGTCGTCCCCAGCATCACAGCTGGTGAGCAGCTGGCACTCACCTGGAGGGGAGGCAACAGCAGCAGGTAAGTCCCAACCCTGGTGGTCACACCAAGGCGCCTGCAGGTGAGGCCGAGCTCCTCATATGGGCTGAAAAGGTCCAGGTTAGAAACACCTCCCCAGATTTTTTTTCTGCAGACACCCACTCTTAGCACTTGGTCTTGCAAAGGCTTTGCTGACCTCTTATTGCTTCCCCTTCCAGACGTGCACAATCATAGGTGTGGAAGTGAAGGTGTGCCTTCAGGAAGATGAAGGGCACGTGCACTTGCACCCCGAGGTCCACCTGGGTGACTCCAGTGTTTGAAGGCTCAGCCCAACATGTCTCTGCTGCTGCTATTCCCGATTCCTACCAGCCAGCTCCGAGTGATCCATTGCTTTCTGGGTGCCCATCTCCATACCCAGATCACTGCCAAGCCCAGCAGTACATTGAGAACAGCCCAAATGCCAGAACAAGTCCAAAGTCAAGGCGGGCAAAAAGCTCTTTCCTACATGAAATGCCAAGGTGTGGTGAATCTTTCCTGCAAGGGCTCCTAAGGAACACCAAATCTCTCCAGAGTCCCCACAGCTGGGAGTGTGAAGAGAAAAAGACATAGGAAACCTTGCTTGAACTGCAAGCCCCATGCTGCAATCCTCTTTTTTACTTACTGTTAATGTCTGGCAGGCTGTAAACTCTGTCATGAAGACCTAAACAAAAAGAAAAATGGTGGCAAAAATAAATAATCACATTTTCTCCCACTATCTCATGCAGAGAAGTGGGAGCCATGAATACCTGGAGTTCCCATTCTCTACCCATCACAAGAAACAATAGTCAAAAAGATGATTTAGAGGGAACAAAACAGGCACTTGGAGACAGGGCTTGACTTTTAAAGGTCACAGAGCTGATTGCCACCATGTCCCCAGTCCTGATGCCATGTGCCTGGGCACAGCCAACTGCAGAAGGCCACCCCAAACATGATGGCCTCATGTCATTCCTCCTGCAACCTGAGATATATTCCAGAAGGAGGTTCTTCCTTGCTCGAGGGTCAAGCCAATTCACTAGTGTTAATGAAGTAATAAAGAACAAAATCATTTATTTTTGAAAAAGGCATCAGAATCTCAATTTAAAGTGGCCCAAAGCACCGTTATTCTCATGTTTGGTTTGGTTTTCTCTCAGAGTGTTCTTTTTGTGTGGTCCAATGCACTTTTGGACCAAATGCTGCATGAATTATCTCTCAGTCCATTAATTTTATATTCCATGCCACTACCCTGCATTCTTTTTCTGCTATTTCTGCCAAGAGTGGTCTGGATAAAAGACTGATTGGGCCAGTTGAAACAGGTCATGTCAATGGTGTTTGTGCAAACTTTTCAGTGGCTCCTCAAGATGGGAATAAAATCCACACTGGCTTCCAAAGGCAATAGGCAAAGGAGTGTAGGAGCTGTATGAATGGCAACTAACAGCTGGTCAGGAAATCATTCTGTATTAACATCACCATATATTTGTGCACTGTTGGACCAGTAGCAGAAATACTGAAGGTCCATAAAGCTCTGAAGAACATGGTTGTAGTGGCACTAACTCACTAAGTTTGGTAAGTTTTGTTAGTGTCAGGGGATCATCAGATTGGCTGTAAAAATCATTAGGTCATGGGAAAGAAAATGAGTGCTGGCTTTATCCTGCAGGTTAAACTAGGGTTAATTTCACAAGCTCTTTGATGAAAAGAGCAAAGATAAGGGAAAACAAGTGCTGCAAACTGCAGGATGTGGGATGTTTACATTTAACGTGAGATATTAGGAAATTTTTTTTAATTGAAGGAGCGGTCAAGTGCTGGGACAGGCTGTCCAGGGAAGTGGTGAAATCACCATCTTTAGAAGTGTGCAAAAACCATGCAGATGTGGCACTTGGGGACATGGTTTAGTGCTGGATTTGTCAATGCTGGGTTAATGGTTGGACTGGATGATCTAGAGGTCTTTTCCAACCTTAATGATCCTATATTCTGAAGTCTGTGGTAAAAAAAACATAAGACTTAGCAGAAAAATCATCAAGAACACCCTCTCTTGTGTATGAATGCACAGCTCTGGCCCTCTGCTTCCTCCCCAGGATGTTTAGAACAGCCTTGATACCACGTGGCACTCAAAGCAGCATCCACACTGATGCTACTCCCGCAGTGCATCCCAGTGCTGTGTTGCACAGATGCCCCACGTGCAGCAGGGCAGGACAACCTCCAGTGCCCCTCCTCACCTAGAAATGCAGAGCTGACCCCCTGCCCTGGCTGCAGCCTGCCATAGAGGGACTGCAGCACTTTGGCACTTCCAAACCTCTTGAAACGGGACCGCACGTGTTCGTAGTACCACTCCAGGGAACCGACCTTCACGATCCTGCCCAAAGAGAGGATGCACAGCCGTGAGCCAGTCCAGCCCTGCCCGTGGTCAGCAGACCCTCACCCAGAAACTGCACATCCTCTCACCACCATAAAAGGATGCTGAATTTGGACAGCTCTTGTTGAGCACCACCCCCGAGGTTCGCCTTGTCCCTCAGCCTGCATCACAGCAGACCAGTGATGAGTGTGGTGTTCCTCAGGGGATGATATTGGGACTGGCACTGTTTAACATGTATATCAGTGGAGTTGAGTGTACCCTCAGCTTGCTGATGACACCAAGCTGTGTGGTGCAGTCGATGCCCTAGAGGGAAGGGATGCCATCCAGAGTGACCTGGACAGCCTGGCATGAACTTCATCAACACGGTCCTGTACCTGGGTCAGGACAATTTCAAGCACAAATACATGCTGGAACATCTCTCCTATGGAGACAGGCTGAGAGAACTGGGACTGTTCAGCATGGGGAGGAGAAGGCTCCAGGGAGACCTTAGAACCCCTTTGAGTACCTAAAGGGGCTCCCAAGAAAGCTGGAGAGGGACTTGGGACAAGTGGGGATGGCTTCCCACTGACAGAGGGCAGGGTTAGGTGGGATAGGGGAAAGAAACTCTTCCCTGTGAGGGTGGGGAGGCCCTGGCACAGGTTGCCCAGAGGAGCTGTGGCCGCCCCATCCCTGGAAGTGTCCAAGGCCAGGTTGGACGGGGTTTGGAGCAACCTGGGCTGGTGGAAGATGTTCCTGGCCATGGCAGTGGGGTGGAATGAGATGGTCTTTAAAGTCCCTTCCACCCCAACCCCTTCTGTGAGTCCATGAGGAGTGGCACCTGGAGAGGCGGCAGGGATCGCAGACCCAGCCTTGCTCCTTCTTGTTGTAGCGACTGCAGTTCTTGCAGGTGTAGAAGTGGCAGTCCAGGCACTGCCTCTTGCTGTTCAGCAGGAACTTGAAGGGCTGGAGGCAGTGGACACAATGAGTTTCATTGAGGTGGGACTGACTCGTCAGGAACTCTCTCTTGCTGCTCTCCTGGTCGATCTTGCATTTCAGCTCCCTGCAGAAAACACCCCAAAACACAGGAACATGTTTTTATTCTCTTTTCACTGCAAAGTCTCACATGGCAAACCCTTTTATGCCTCGATCATTTCAGAAATGATTTTCCAGGGAACATTCCGAGTCCTGCAGCTTGTGGAAACAGCTGTAGGGCAAATCTAATAAATAGCATATCACGAGTTAAATAAGCTGAACAACGAAGTGGGCTCCAGGTTCAGGGCAGGTAACTATACATTAGAATCTGCCATTGTTAAGTTTAATATTATATTTGATTGTGCCAAAACCCGTCCTGTTTCACAGGGTGTTGATCATAAATCCCAGAAATCTCAGGAGAATGGCTCCCCTCGAACACCCTGTCTGAATCCCAACCTGACACAGTCTTTGGGCCATTGAGTCCAGCAGGAAATTAAAATCTTTCTGGAATTCTTAGCTAACACAGAAAAGAAAAAAAAAAAAAAAGAATTCTGAGATTAAAAAGGATTACAAGGGGGTTTGACATAGTCCTTCCATGCTTAATTCAGCAGAGAATTTTTATTACGTGATGTGCAATGAGGTTCAGGCTGTTCAGAGGATGCAGCAAGAGGAGATGCTTGTGACGGTCCCACAAAAGGCTGGCCAAGATCAGCACTTTCCAAGAGTACCTTCTCCTCGTTCACTGCAGGCTTCCTTCCTTATCTGAACCTGGCTGCTAGATCAGGTCCCCACGTAAGACAATGCCTGCACGAGGCTGAACCCCCAGCAACAGCCCAGGCCTGAAATGCCTGCCAAGCTGCTGGGGGCCCACTGTGCTGCCCAAAGGCTTTCTATTTGCTCCCTGCGCCACGCACCACCTCAGGTATGTTTGCCTTTGGGGCCATGGCTCAGAGGAAAATGTTTGACTTGTAGGGAAGGTCTTAGAAGGTTTTTTTTATTGTCTAGGCAAGGTTATGAAGTTGTATTTTCCAGAGCAGAAGTCAGCTTGGGTCATAAACCTCAAGCCATCAGGTCTGGAGGGTGCTTCATGAACCCAGCGTGGACCACAAGGCTTTGGTGATGCTCCCAGTGACGACCGCGGGACCGACGCCGGGGTGACCACAGCAGGAGCCTTGCCGGCCACGGGAGCAGTGGTGTGACTGGCACTGGGAACGACAGGCATGTCACCCAAGCTAATCTCTGTTTAACCAAATCAGTTTGCACATTAGGGAGCAGCTCTTCTTTTTTTTTTTTTTTTTTTTTCCCAAGCAATGCTTTTCTGGACGGCTTACTGCCAGCACAGCAGGCTGTGTTCATTGTCACACAGGAGTGACTCCAGCTTGCATTAATTGAGGATCTGGGAGATGTAAAAATGAGTATAAGGAGTGAACTGGCACCTGGGTTTTTTTTCTAATCAGCCATTCCCCATCCTAGCAGTGTTTTGAACAACCTGGTGCAAATGTCCAGCAGTAAATTTAAACGTGGCTCCTAAAAACAAACCCGCAAATAACGAACCCTTGGGTTGGACTCAGTGCTCCTCTTCCACTCCCGTGCTAAGGCAGTTGCCAGCAGGATCCAATCTTTTAATGGAACTGCTTTTTCTGGTTCCCAGAGACCGGTTGGATCCCTTCACCTCTCCTCCCTCACCCACCAGACCTGCCAAGGGAAGGACAAGTCTCAGCCAAACCAGTTTAAAAGCCGCAGGAACTGCATGCCTCTTGTCTCCTCTTGCTGGCAGGAGCACAAGCCAGTCCCTTCCCTGCTCTGCTCATGGCAGAAGAAATAAATCCATGCCAATGGGATGCCGACTGCAGCAGGGCTGGTCCCACTGAGCTCCAGGAGTGACACAGGGAGCCATCCCCTCAAAACAGAGTTGTGGGCAGGGGTGTTTATGGAAAGAGTCAGGGAGAGCCCCCACAAAATAGCCGTTGTTTAATTTTTTGGGCAAAGCATTACCCTCACATGCCTGTGCAGTTTCTGGCCAGCAGAAGGCTTTGTCTGTTGTTGGTGAATAGCTTCTGCCAAAAACAAAATACAGAGAGGCAGCAGAAAGGAAATAAAAAGACCTAGATGGGAGGGCGAGGAGAAACATTTCCTCGAGGCTTGCGGGTTGAGACAAGTTCAGTGAATAGAAAAACCAATTAATAGAAAAGTAAATGGGGTTGTTCAGAGCACAGGGAGCACTGTGAATGGATGTAGGGTCTCTCATAATGTCACATCATGTCTCAGCTTGTTACAGGCCGAGAATGCTTGTGTAGCTCTGTGTCCAGCATGCAGGAATGTGGCAGATTTTCCCAGACTTGTCTATAGCAAAAATTATTCAGAAATTACAGAAATTTCTGTCATTCAGAGTGGTTAATGCCAGCCAACACAGGGCAGGATTAAACAAGAAAATCAAAGTAAACAGAGGAAATGACACTTGGGAGGAGAACTGGGTAGAAGCATTCTGAGACCTTCCCCCATCTTACATCTCCCATAGCGTGACACTCCATTTGGAGGCTTCCTGGGCATCAGAGAGGACCCAGATAAGCCAGTCTGGCGCCAAGGTCAAGTAGGGAAGGAATCCACCTCGCCCAATTCTTTGCTGCAGGGCACAGCAATGTGGGTCTCCACCTCCTCCCTCCAGGCAGAGCTCAGATCCATCACAAGGGAGACATTCACCCTTTCCAAGATGGTAATTTTTTTAAATACCCCTGTCTAATCAGCTTCCTGCACTTCAGAGCTACCAGCAGAGGAAGGCAGTAAATGATGATACTGAATTATCTCTGCCTCCCACGCAGGCTGGTTTTTTTAGGCAAAAAAGTAATCAGGGGGTTGAAAAATATATGACTGAGAGCTTCTCGTGGCTACTGGTGTAAATGGCGAGTCTCCCAGGACAGCAAGTTTTTGGAGGATGCAGGTATCCCAAATGAAGTAGGATGATTCTCACCCCTCACCTTTCCTTTTGGGTCTGATAGAGGAACTAAGGAGGCCCTGGTCCCAGGCATTGTGCTATCAGCACTGGCTCACAAAATTCAGGACAAGAAGGGTCCGAATGCTCAGTGGGAGTCCAACACTGCCCAAACCCAGCCCCGGAGAGTGGATCATTCCCTGGGCATAATAATGAGAACTTGGCCAGACCCTGAAGAGGGTCACTGCAGCTTCTTGAAATATGTTAAGACATTATTAGGTGCAGTGCCTGACACAGCTAATGAACAAGACCTAAACCCCCACAATTTCTCATGCTCAAAATTTAATCTCATCTGACAGAACATTTTTTAAACAGAACTTTTGCCAAATTCCCTGTTTATAAAAACTTAGATGTTTGTAGAACTTGCTGCTCCTGTGATCATCAATCTTTTCCCAATCTGTGGGCCCCTAAAACTTTCCCATGATGGCATGGCCCACTGTATAGGATATTTAAGACTACTACAGTGGGTTTACTATTCCTCTCAGTTATTTTTCCAGCATCCTTCAGGAACCTGTGGCCACCCAGGACTCACTGAACATCCCCGCTGCCCTAAACACACAACGCCCATCTCATGGAGCAAAAGCAGGAGAACCAAACCCCATCCTCTGCTGCCAGATAAGGTTCCCCCTCTAGAGCCCCGCCAGCCCCAGGCATGTCCTGGTATGTGTCCCCATAAACTGCCGCGGTGTCCCCGACGCGCATCGCCGCCGAGGGCACCGTGCCAGGTTGCACCTTTGCTTCCCGAGCGCGTCACCTCCCCGCTGATAGCGCAATCCGTCTGAGTCCTGCTTGTTTGACTTTCACAGCCCGGTCCCGGCTCTTCCTCAGCGCGTCGTTTCGTCCCTCCACCCCTCTCGCAGCTCGAGGACCCTCCGCTCCCGCTTGGCCGGCGCACAACCCGCGGGCACCGCAGCGCCCATACTCACTCCAGCCGTTCCTCCTCTTTCTTCCGCAGGTCAAAGTCCCGCTGAACGACTTCCCAAACGTGCTTCGCTTCTTCGTCGGTGAGCTTGGAGAGGTCCAGCTTCCTCCCCATCTCGAAGCCCGGTCCCGTTACTCGCTACGCGGAGCGCTCGCTGGCCCCGCACCCCGGGGATGCTGGCGGAGCGGGGAGCGCTCAGCCCCACCTCCCTCCGTGACTGCCCCGTGGAAAGGGGCAGGGGCAGAGCTGCGGGCAGGCCAGCCGACTCCTGGCAACACCGCAGCCGCTCTGCCGGGCGAGCAGGGCTGGCACGGTGCCTATCGGCTGCGGGGAGTCCCCGCCGTCCAGCCCTGCCTTCCCCCGGCGTCCTGCCCGCGGCTGCAGACAGCTCCAGACCTCGTCCGCCTGGCTGGGGCTGCAGGAGATGTTTACTCACTCTCTCTCTCTGCCTGCTTTATGCGAGCGAAATGAAGCCTTCAGACGAACGCCTCCCCCGGGGGAGGCAGGCCGCGGGGTTTGGGAGGGAGCTGAGCATTCCCGGGAGGAGCTGTGCCTGCACGCCCCGAGGGGACCGGCTCCATCACAAGGGATCCTGCCCCACCACGAACCTCTGCTCCCCAAGCTGGCTCTTCTGCGTCTGATCTCGTTGCAGCTGTTTTCCCTTCACAGTTTCGTAAGGAAAACTCAAGAGCATCTGGCTTCCCTCCACACACACCGGAGCCTGCGTTCCTGCATTGCTCTCACAGCAATTTGGGAAGCCGAGCTTGCTTGTGGCAAACAGTTTAATTAGGACACAGCGCTCCCCTCGTTTACCTTGAGCAAGAAAAGACGGTTCGACAGGATTTTAAGAAAAGTGCTAAACACATCACATAGCCAAAGGGATACATACTGCAATAATCTGACGACCAAGGCTCTTCTGTTGCTGTCTAAGCAACCCTGTCTAAGCGGGACCCTGGATATTAAACCCGTTTCTCGTCTTCATCAGAGCAAATACCAATGCTATTCACACTTTCTTCTCCCTGTCAGAAATGTAAACAGGGACCAAGATGGCAAGACCAAAGACATAAACTGTTCTGTCTGGTGGGACTAAGATCTCTGCCACCCACCTTGCCCAGTGGTACAAGGAATTAATTATCCACCCAGATAATTCATTTGAAACAAATATTAAACTCTATGAAGAGAGCCAGAACAGCATTTTGAATCCAAACTTGGATGAATTTTGTGCAGGAAAAGTGGTGATTACAGATGCAGTGTTTGAACCTGCATATCAGAAACACATGATCTTCACTGGAAGCCAGAAATTGATTTTCAGCTCCTCTTCCAGCCGAGATACAGTCCCGACAAAAGCAATTAGTTTATTGGCAGGAGCCAGACATCACTTGGGCTGCTCCTTATGTAAGCTTATGTTTGTGAGCCCTTGTGTGCCCCGCTGCATCCGAGCAGGGAGCAGGTCAATAGATAGTAATTAACATCACAACGAAACCCTGTTCCAGGGCTTGTCAGTGCAATCACGCCAGGAGCACCAGCGCTGCTCGGATCTGAATATTTTCTTCTCCAAAAAGGTTAAGAGGTTGCATAAAATCAGAAAGATGTGTCCTGCTATGCAATCAAAATGTGAAAAATGCAAGTGCTCAGCAGTGCCAACATCCCCTAAAAAATGCTGGGTTAGCCAGAAAACCATCGTGTGGGAAATGCCCCCAGTGCAGGTCCACAGAATACATTCCAAGTATTGCACTGGCCTGGGAACTGAGTCTCTTTAGGAAAACTCCTTCATCAACTCAGTGGTGTATGTAACAGCAGAGACAGACTTCTTTTTTTCTTTTTTTTTCTTTTTTTTTTTTTAAATTCTTTTTTCCTCTTTCAAACTTGTTTGTTGGATTTTGTAACAGTTCAGACCCAGCAACCACCAACTTCCAGCAAATCTCTGCTTTGAGAAAGACGATTAAACCTGCCAGCCCACAGCTCCCTCCCCCACCATACAGCCATGAATAAAGGCTCCCAAGTCTTGCAAACTCACAAAAAAGAAAAAAATCCCACCCAGAACCATTCAGACAGACACTATCACATGGAAGTGTTCAAAACATGTGTACATGTGGCTCTTGGGATCATGGTTTGGTGGTGAACCTGGCAGTGTTAATGGTTGCACTTGATCATTAGGATTCTATGGTGTAGGGCCAGGCAATGTTATATGTGTGCCTAAGTCCACCAGCACCTGCAGTGACCATGCTTGTGTGGGGTGGAAGTCAGGACCAGGGATGTAAAGGCAAAGTTACGTGTTTCCTATTAGCTGGAGGCTCAAATGGACCTTGAGTCCAGTTGAATTGGGGATCTAGGCACCGTGGTAGCAGAATGGGAGAAGGAAATGCCACAAGATAAGCCTCTTCTGGAAAACCAGGATGTATTTCAGGCTCCATTTCTGATTTTCAGTATTGCCAGATGATAAAATAATGTATTTCTGGCATATCTTCTTTAAGAGAAACATGCCTTCTAGCTGCAGGGCCACTCTTTGAAAAATAATAGTCATGTGAGTTGATATCTTTGCAGTTCTTGATTTTTTTTTAAATTCCAACTGTGAACTGATATATAGGACATGTGGCTAGACTTTCTTCAGCCATTCATTTTACAATGTTTTAACTGATAACTGGAAGTAAATCCATAATCAGAGCTCAACAAAACCGATGGATGAAGATACTATTTGGTTGCTTCTAAAGACGGCATATGCCACTTCAGCAAAACCAGCCAACATTCTCTCACTTCTCCATCCTCATTTTCTTCCTGATAAAGAGATCCCTCCTTGGCCAAACCAAGGGGCAAAATCCCAACAATTTCTCCAAGTATAACAACACCAAATTTTCCAAACAGCTGCCTTAAGTGCTGCAGAGGGAAGATGTGCCTACACAAGGCGCTACAATGATGCTTGGGGTGGTGGGTGGATTTACAATTGCATCAACTCCAGCTTTGCTCCCCACTTCATGAACACCGATAGGTGTTTTGTCTCCCATCCCAAGCAGACACCTAGGGGAGTTTCCAAAGGCCAGATGGAGTCAGACCAGGAGCATCCACCAGCAGCTCCAACCCATTTCCAAGCCCCCGGCAGGGAGGTCACAAGACCCATATTCAGAGGAACATAACAAAAACAGGAGCTCCAAAACACATGTTGCTGCTGACTCTAGGAATTTCATGAGTGCCTCTGCCTCTCCCCTAATC
Organism: Formicarius rufipectus; assembly: GCA_013399695.1. Taxonomy (NCBI): domain Eukaryota; kingdom Metazoa; phylum Chordata; class Aves; order Passeriformes; family Formicariidae; genus Formicarius; species Formicarius rufipectus. The sequence goes on along the minus strand of VXAU01003499.1, from coordinate 7,936 downwards.
CTCCTGCAATCATCTCCCAGTCATGAGATCTCTCAGAGCTGGGATGGCATTCTTTTTCCCTTCAGTTTCTTGGCTGTTTTACAAAGACATCTTATCATCCCCATCATACTAGAGAAGAACAAGCAGGGCAGGGAAGGGGATGTACAATGCCACTGCTATTTCTGTATGTGACTTACGAGGGATTACTGTGGCTTTCATCAATTAATATGACAATTAAATGATGTTATGGCATGATCGTAACTCATTTTGAATGACCTTGTATTGGGTTTGTGTGGCCAGTGGCTCTGTGGGGGACAACCCACAGTGGAGCAACCTGAAGGAAATGTGACCCACATTACAGCAGTTCATGAAGAATTGTTGCTCATGCAAGGGACCCCATGGTGGAGTGGGGGAGGACTCACTCTGAGCAGTGGCAGAAACAGTTTGTGATAAACTGATCACAACCTGTCTCCCTGCCCTGCTGGGGGGCCAGAAGTTTGTAGGATTTATTTTACTTCTCATTATCCTGCTCTGATTTTGTTAGGAATGCATTTAATTAGTATCCCCACTTCAAGTCTGTTCTGCCACGACAGTAACTGGTGAGTGATCTCTCCTGGTCCTTAGCTCATGGATCCTCTCTTATATTTTCTCTCCTCTGTCCAGCTGCAGAGGAGAGTGGGAGAATGTCTTCAGTGGGTACCTGGCATCCAGCCAGGGTCAACCCTCTAAAGACCCCAACAGCCCCACTTACAGAAAATAGCCATTCAATTTTTATTATGATGGATAACAACATTCTGACATATTTTGCAATTAGAAAACTGCTATCACAGAAGTCTTGAAAACAAAGTTTGTGGAGTATGAGTTATTGGGTGGAAGCTGTAAGAACGTTTCCTAACCATGTGAACATTATAGAGTCCTTGCAGCCCCCATAGCCCTCAGAGCCTCCATAGCCCTTACAGCCTCCATAGGCCTCACACTCCTCCCAGACCCCAAAGCCCCTTCAGACTCCATAGCCCTCACAGTCCTCAAATACCCCTTAACCCTCACTGACTTCACAGACCCCATAGCCCTCACAGACCCTATAGCTCTCACAGCGCCCCTAATACTCACAGCCCTCAGATCCCACAGCCCTCAGTGTTCACAGGCATCACAGCCCTCACAGACATCACAGCCCCTCTCAGTTCCTATAGTGCCCACAGCTCTCAGAACCTGCATAGTCCTCAGAGCCCTCGAAGCCCTCATAGCCCTCAAAACCTCCACAGACCTCACAGCTGCCATCCCCATCACAGCCCTCACATCCCCCACAGACTTCAAAGCCCCCTCAGCCCCCACAGCCATCACAGACCTCACAGAGCCCTCACAGATCACACAGTCCTACAGCCCCTATAGCCCTCAGAGACCTCAAAGACCACATAGCCATCATGGACCCCATATAACCCTCCCAGACCCCGTAATCCTCACAGCCCCCATAGCCCTCACAGACTTCACTGCCCCCAAAGTTCTTACAGCTCTCTCAACCCCCAGAGTCCTCACAGACCCCATAGACCTCTCAGCCCCATAGAGCCCCCATAACCAGGTTATGTCTGGGCACAGCGAGAGCCTGAGTAAGTGCCTTGCTTATCTCCAGGTGACACCACCATGGCATGGCCATGTCAGACGTGCCCTTCCTGCCCTTCTGTGCCCTCCTGGGAACCCTGAGCTTGCTCCACACGGCCCTGGTGGGCATCTGGTGCCAGAGGTACCGTAGGGGCTTTCCCCTGTACCTGGGGATGGTAGTACTGGGACATTCAGGTGGCACCTGGTGCTGGTGGTGATGGGATTGCTGGTTGACTGTGATGCAGGTGAGCACAGGGAGCGTGGGAGGTCCAGCACGGCTCCTTCCTGGCCTTTTTCCCTCACAGCTGCCCTGGTTTACCACATTCCACAGTATCTGGAGATTCAAGGAAAGGGGGGATGGTGAGGACATGGCTAGGAGGTTTTAGGCACGGCAGTGCAGGGGAGGGAAGGGAAAGGGTAGGCAAAGCAAGGCAAGGCAAGGCAAGGCAAGGCAAGGCAAGGCAAGTTAGGGGTACACAAGGCAAGGCAGCAAAGGCGAAAGGATGGCACAGCAAGGAAGGGCAAGGTAAGGGAGGTTGCAGGCAAGGCAAGGATAGGGAATGCAAGGCAAGGGAAAGGCAGGAAAGGAAAGACAATGGACAAATAGGCGGGGAAAGGCAAGGGAGGTGCAGATATGGATAGGCAAGGGAGTTGTAGACACAGCAAAGCAAGGGAGAGGCAAACAAAGCAAGGTAATGGAGGGGTTGTCAGGGAAGACAAGACAGGTGATGGATGGAGATCATGAGGCAAGAGTGGGGTAAGAAAGGCAATTCCTGAGAAGGGAGGAGATGGCAAGAAAAAGGCAATGAAAGAGAGGTGTGGGCAAGGCAAAGGAGGTGAAAGTAAGTCAAGGCAAGGCTGCTGTGTGTAAGGTAAGGGAGGGGTAGAAGTGGAAGAAAAGCAGCCTAGCCCAGTGTTTCAGGGGCAGGTGGTAGCCTATCCAGAGGAGATAAAGACCGGCACTAGCCTTCTGTTCTTGCAGAAGATCTCAGGTGCAGAAAATCCTAGCCATATGCAATTTCTGATGGTTGGCTTCAAATTTCTGGGGTGGTATTCAGGAAGTGAATTAGAGTGCCTTTCCTTGGGAAGGAAAGGACATAGTCCCAGTGTTGGTGGAGCAGATAATAAGGCACCACAGGGAAGTAAATTCCAGCACGACATTTCTGTCCTGGTACCTTTTGTGTAGGGGCAATTCTTGGATGTATTTGATATTGGAGGTGGTATCCAACTTTTGGTTGTGGGTTCCTGAAAATGTGTGACAGTGCTTTCACATGGGAAGGAAGGGAGCTGGGCCCAGTGCTTCAGGGGCATTTGAGAGGTTGCAGCAGCCAGGAGCAGCTTTCTGTCCTGGCACATTTTGCATGGGAGCAGTCCCCTCACATTTGCAATTATCGAGTTGTTACCCAAATTCTGGAGTTAACCTTCTGAAAAGGGGTAACAGTGCTCTTCCTTAAGACTGAAAGCACATGGTCTTAGTGCTTGTGCTGCAAATAATCAGGTGTCCAGGGAATGAAAGGGACAGCAACAGTGTTTTAATCTGTCACCTTTTATGTGGGAGCAACCTCCCAATGTATTCAGTTTGGCAGGTCCTCTCCATGTTTCAGAGGTGGCCTTCTGGAATTTTAGGCAGTACTTTTCTTTTGGGAAAGGTAAGCAGCTATCCTCAGTCTTGGAGTGCAAATGATACACTGCCTTGGGAAGGTATTGCCCAGTAACAATGTCCTGGCACCTTTATATGGGATTAATATGTATTTTGGAGGTGGGGATCACATTCTTTTTGAGATGGGGAGTCATAGTTCCTCTCTTTGCCAGGGAAACCAATTTTGGATCCACACATTGGTTGGTCTTGGTGAATTTATTTGCCTTTTTTTGGTATATAGTGCTATCATTTGAACAGCTGTTGAACCACAAGTGGGAATGTAAAGGCCAAGCTCTTGAGCTTTTTGTCCTGGTGCCATTTCGTTTGAGAACTGTGACTGGATATTTTCACCTTTGGAGCTGCATTTTGGGTTGTTCTGTACGTGCACACCTTGTGGAGCTGTTGAACAACGACAGTGGGAACGTCAGTGATGTGTCCTTGAAAAAGACATAAATGTACCACAATCATCCATCCACATGTGCAGATCCAAAGCTGAAAACGTCCTCCCCTGCTGTCAATGAAAATGTGCCAGAACAGAAGAATTTCACTGACCTTCCCTTCTGTTTTCAAACTTGTATTTGCACCACAATCAAGTGCTTTTCCTTGCAGCCTGAATACTGCACGTGCATCTCTGGTGTGCTGCACTTTCTTTCTCCACTAAGTGCAGTGTGATGTTCTTTCAGTCTTGCACAGTCCAAAAGGTCCATCTACTTCTCACACAGAAAAACATGTAAAGCAAACAAATGCTGTTGAAACACTCCAGTGCCATGGACTGTCCTTCTCATCACACTCTGTCCTTGCAGTCTGAATCTAAACTGAAAAGTGTTCAACTACAACTCACACAAATAAATGTGCCAGGACAGAAAGCTCACTTGGACCTTGCCCCTAACATTTGGAAACTTTTATTCTCATGACAATCAAGTGACAGTCACTTTCCCCTTGCAGCCAGTGAACTGCTGTCCCACTGTGGTGCTTTGCACTTTCCTACTCCTTTGGATGTATCATCATACACTTTCAGTTATACTGAGACCAGCATGTCCCTGTAACTCCAAACACAAAGATGTGCCAGCACAGAAGCAGCTGCTGAATAATTCTTTCTCATGGCAGCATTTCAACAACACACCATGCACTTGAGCTATGCACCTTTCTTCTTGGCTATATGATGCCACATTTTTTCACTCTCACAGAGCCCAGCTTCTAACCTTAAAACATCCAGCAGCTGCTCCCATACAAAATCCCTAAGAACAAAATCCCAGTGCTGGCTGTAGCCCACAAGCCACACTAAACACACTGCTGTTAAGTACTTTTCTTCTCAGCAGTCACATCACACTCAATCATGCAGAGTCTAAGGTTAAACCAAAGAGTTTCCAGCTAGAGCTCAAATAGGAAAATATGCCAGCACAGAAAGCTTTCTCTGACCTTTCTCTCCCCCTTAAATTGGTAACTTGCCCTCAGACCACATTCAAGTGGCAGTCACGGCCTTCTTGCAGCCTGTGAACTGCACACACCCCATGGTGTTCTGCACATTCAGTTCAGCTCTGCACTGGCACTCATGGAGTTTAAAGACTCCATCCCACACAGAAAAATGTGCCAGGAGAGAAGCAGTTACTGCATTGCCCCTTCTCATGGCATCCTTTCGAGTGCACACCACACACTGGGGCTACACATGTTCCTCCAAAACTCTCCGGACTAGCTCATTTTTTCACTCTCCCAGATCCCAGTTTCAAGCCTTAAAGCCTCCAGCAGCGGCTGCCATACAACATGTGTATTAGAGAAGCCCACTGATGGCATTCCCTTTGGACATGTATGCTGCACACACCCCAAGGGAATGAGAAGGTCAGTGCTGGAGTTTTGAAGGAAAGCGCATGGCACCAGCGTGTTCCCACAGAAGCAGTTTGCTGGAATGCTTCTGTCCTGACACATTTTAATCTGCAAGAAGTAGATGGGCTTTTCAGACTCTCTGAGACTGACAGTGCAGGATGCTACATAAAGATGGGAATTAACATGCAGAGCACCATGGTTGTGTGTGCAGTTTACAGGCTGCAAGATGAGCATGACTGGAAGTTTCATCTAAGCTGGATGTTGCATTCTATATTTTCAACCTCACAGAGAGATGTTCAGGATCTGCTGCCTAGAAAAAAAGAAAGGTCCGAAACCAAAAATGATAGTGCTGTACATCACTTTTCTCATGTAGCCTTAAATGCCATAACACACTTTGCTGTTATGCTTTTTTTCCCAACTGCATGCACTGTTACATTTGTGCTCCCTGACTGAACCCAGCTCCATAATTTTGGTCTGAAAACCTAAGGAGTGAAAACATTACTGTGTTTCACATTCACTTCAAGGGATATCAACAAAACCATGTGCACTGGGGCTATGAGCTTTCCTCTCATTGTATGTACTAGACAGTATGTACTATAGTATGCACTATATGTACTAGACACACTGTCACATTTTTTCAATCTTGAAAAGATTCTGTACCTAAGCTAACTCTATCAAAAGTAAGTACTAGTCACAGAAGACGTCTGCAGAGCAAGCTGTTGCTGTCTCCACATTTCACTTGCATCCTTTGAAAAGCAACACACCCCTTGGAGTCGGGCACTTTCCTGCTCAGCTGCACGTTTTTCTTTCATTCTTGCAGAGCCCTGCTTCAAGACTTTAAATGTCCAGCAATTGCTCCTGTAACAAAGGTCCCAGAACAGAAACTCAGCGCTGGCCTTCACTGTCCTCTCTCAGCTTCTGAACTGCACCACACACTCAGGTCTGGGTGCTCAGCTCTAGGTACTTTCCTACACTTTCAGTCTCACAGTTGCAAAACGCAAAACGTTCAACAGCTGGTCCCACAGAAAAGGTTCTAGAAAGAAGAGCTGGTGGTGGAATTGATTTTTTGGGTTTTGCAGCCTATAAACTGCACAGCCAACAACGGGATGATTTTCATTTCTTCCCACCTAGATGCAGGATCACGTCCTTTCAGTCTCAAGCAACCAGGATCCCAAACTGAACCCCTACACTAACTGCTCCCGCACTAATGGTGCCAGGACCACAAACTCCTGGCTTTTAGCTGTGCAACTTCACCGCTCATAAAAACACCACACGAGGGCGATGTGGACTTGCAAAACAAGTAAATATACCGGGACTATCCCTAAACCCCAAAGGACAGATCCGCGTTGAAAACGTCACGACTCTCAAAGAAGCTGTCAGGACAGAAGTATTTTGCTGACTTTCCCCTTCCATGTGCAAACTGCTGTTTGCACCACACTCAAACGGCAACATGAACTCCTCAGTATTACGTAGTCAGAAAATTTTCCTCTCTCGGAGAGTCCAGCTGCAACATTGAAAACATCCAAGAAAAACTTAGCTCACAAAAGTGCCAGGTGAGTTGCTGGCTCCACCTCCCTCAGCACCCACTGAGCTGCACCACACACCCTGGCGTCTGACACTTCCTTCTCAACTCTGTGTACCATCATAAACCTTCAGTCTCACAGAGTCAGGATCCACAACTGAACCCCACCATCGTCTGCTCAGACACTAAAGGTGCCAGGACAAAATGCTCGAGAGCTTGGTCTTTACATTCCCCCTGTAGTGGTTCAACAACTCTAATGGATAGCACTGTGTACGAGGAAAAGCCCTCAAATTCACCAAGGCACCCCCTGAACCACTCAGTGTGTGGATCTGAAAAAAAAAAAAAAGTGATGCCCACCTGCAAAATAGAAAATGTCTGGGGACTGAACCCATACAAAGATGCCAGAACACTGTTACTGGGCATTACCTCCCCTAGGCAGTGTATCATCTGCACACCAAAAGAGGTGACTCCTGCATCTGGCACCAGTGTCCTGCTGCTTCCTGTGGCTGTGTCTGTGTCCTGAGGCCAGAAAGACACACTTATGGTGGGAATGCACTGCATTTAGCAAAGGGTGATGTTTAAGAGTTCATACAGGAAAGGCTGTGACCCTAAGAGTGCCCTACTGCCATTCCTGGAAGGCACTGAGGTTCCTTGGTTGCAGTGCCTGTACAGGAAGGGTCTCCCCACCCTCACAGGGAAGAATTTCTTCCTAACATCCCTCTGCCAGTGTAAAACCATTCCCCCTTGTCCTGGCACTACAAGCTCTTGCAAGCAGTCCAAAGAGGAGACCTGAGACTGGCCCCAGTCCTTGCTGAGCAGGAAGAGAAAACCTTCCGTGTGTACTGTGGCCTTCAAAAAGTGAGGAAGAGCAGATGGGATTCTACAAAAGACTGGGAAGTATATTAATTAGTCCTTGTTACCCAGTTCCTTCCAACATCATTGCAAATAGTAATGTGTCATTCTGAAGGCTTGTCATCTTTCCTGCAGTTAAGAGTTCCTAGACTTGTGTAATATGTGTCCTGTTGGAAGCACGGATTTACTCCAGACTCTTTGAAAGGGATCTAGGCTACTATAAACAAAAGTCAAGGAAACATTAGCTGAAACCTTTTTTTTAAAAAAAAACCCAACACATTAAAACAGTCAAGGTAACTATAAGGGGATGTGTACTGCTTTATGCATGGCTATAAAACAAATCCTATTTCTCCTAGGCAGGAATTGGTTAAGGCAGGTTGGTATCTGGTTCTGCCTTCTTCCTTCTCCTTTGAAGGGATGGACCATTGGTGTGCTTCCAGGAAGGTGTTCTTGAAATGAATACCAGCAGTCCCAGCACCTCTTCTCTTTTTGGAGACCTGCCTAGGAATCCCTCCCAGCTGGGTTCA
>VXAU01003497.1:258567-314195 GCA_013399695.1 Formicarius rufipectus | reverse complement strand
GCTCTCTAAACTTAGACATTCTGGCTGGGAGATGAGTTCATTTGTCCAAGCAGGCTCTTTGTATCCTGTCTGAATGGCACTAGCATCTTAGTGTTGCACATATTAAGTGGGAATGGCTGTTTATCATTAAGGTGTTATTCTCCAGGCATTCATAACCTTCACAGTTGTATAGACTAAGAAAACAGGAGAGACATCAGATTGCTCCAAAAGAATTTTTGACCATGGAGCTTATGGCAGTTCTTTCTGCCTACATCTGTTAATGGTTGGTGCCAGTGTCAGCTGGAGCTGCTTACCTGGTATGCCGTGAGCTTGGACCAGCCCAAAGGGCTTGAACATTTTTTCTGCAGATGTTTCCAAGCAGACATTGACATGTGGTTAGCCCCGTGGTTTACTCCAGGTATATCACACTGCAGCTAAGGTAAAACAGTGATGTGACTAGCCTGTGAAAGGTGGAGTAGTTCTGCAGTTGTGGAATTGGCTTTCTAGTGTCTCTTTAGAGAATATGTAACTCTGGTGAGATGACAGATATCCCATGATATTTGATTTAGGTTGTTCAACATTTTCTAATAGTTGTCCTAGACAGGAAAAATGGTGGTGAGGTAGTAACTGGAGCTATTTTTTGCAGTAGAGGCAGGTTTCATCTCACTTTACTGATCTTAGAAGGTCAGCATCCAGTCAAAATTAATTTCACCAACTCTTCTTTGTAGTTCAGGTTGAAGAAGGAGTCATCCCAGAAAACAGTTATTTCCATTTGTTTTAAATCTTACTCTGGTGTGAGATGAATGATTGTTTAATCTCTTTCCTCTTTTTGTTGACTAGAGGAGCAGTGAAAAAACTACCTTAAATGTAGTATATATATGTATCTGTCTTTCAGATGTCTAAAACTTGGTGAGAGGAAGCCTCAAGGACTAAATGAGCTTTTACATCTCTCCCTGAAATTACCAGATTTGTTTCTATGAGCAGACACTACTTCTAGCAGCCAGTATTTACATTGCCTTTGTTGCATATCTACCGCACAGATCATGGATGCACTTCCCACGTGTCTTTCTCAGTTCATACTATAAACATTCCTTGTAGCTCTAGGCTTCTGTCTGTATGTCAGATTAAATTGGAGTGAAGAGACAATTAGTGTCAGGAGATCTGAGTTCAGAATTTTATGCCATAGTGAGCTCAACTGTGGATTCAATTGTGGAAAGCAGGCTAAGTGTTTTGAGTGGTATCATTACCTAATTACACTTACCTAATTACATTTTAATTAGGATGAGTAGCCAAGGGTTCAGTATTCCCGATAAGAAAAGGCTTCTGTCCGAAGACTTTTACAGGTCTTTGGAAGATATTGCACAGGAAAGTTATCAATTTCAGTCTGGTTTGGTTTTTATAGCTCATTGCTGTCATTTTGTATATAGATAGACTAAAGAATTACTCAATTTTAAATGCACTGTAAATTCTGTAAACATGGATTGCATTCTTACTTCATTCCTTTTTTCACAAAATGATTTTGCTGTGGGAACGTGTTACGGACTGACATTTTGCAGAATTTTTACAAGGATTAGCACAAAATTGAAACATGGACTGCACTGCCTCTGCAAGTATTCCAGAAAAGATTGTAGAAAAGTCTATGACTTTGACTTATCAAATTTGGTGTATTAGCTGTTTTCAATCTCCTCCATTTCTAATTTTGGTACTTTGTGTGGAGGATGTAGAATAGTCAGTCCATCAATATTTGTAATAGTGAGAAGGTCAAAAATACTGATGTTAGTGAACAGAAAAACTTCCTCGTTGGAAATCTGGTCACCTCCAAATCTGTGTGTAGTCTGAAAAACAGTATTGCATATCTTTATACTTATTGTCTTCTTATTTTTTTCTATTCATTTATTAATTTTATTTTGTTAAGAAGTTGTCTCTTTTTCTAATTGCAGTATATTTCTCATGTTAGACTGTTATTATAAGTACTAACATTACTAATAATAAAAGTTCTGCATTCCAAAGCTATTACTTTATCTACTTCAATGGAGACCAGTAACCTCTTTTATGATATTTGAATATTTCCCTAGTCACTGCTTAATGTATACTTACTTATACAATGATTTCCCTGGGACTGCTTACATGCTTAGGATGTAATATGTGTATGTACTGAATATTTCAGAATTATTCCTCTCTTAAAAATAATTTTAATAATATGCAAGTCAGGATTAACTTATTTCTAGGTTTGTAATTATACCCCAGATTGTGCAGTTTCGTGGGAATAGAATATAATAAATCATATTCTTCAGATAAGCAGATATGATGACTCAAAAGACACAAAGTTTACACATCTGTTGGATAAAGCACTTCCATGTTTGTACAATAACTTTCCAAAGAGGAAATGTGCTTTAATCACTCATGTTTTTTATTTCTCTGCCTGAAGTTCCCAGGAGCAAGTTCTTCTGGGCATCACATTAAAGCATTCAGAGATTCTAGTCAGTGCTGCTGCAACATCATTCCCAGCCATACTTTGCCTTCTTTTGCTCAAATAGTGAACAAATCAAACTGTGATGTCTAAATTCTCATGAGAAAGAGTATAGTGAGAGCCAAATGTGAGTCCAATTAGAGACCAGAGAAGCTACAAATATAAACATAATCTGGTTACCACCCTACAACTGTGACTTCGCAGGCTTTCCTGGATACTCTGTTTTGGATCGTTCTGTCAACAGGCAGTTGTACTTAATCCAGTACCCTTTTTAAAATAAAACAAACAAAAAAATGTTCATGAGATTCTTTGACAGAGATATTAGTAAAGCATAATGACAAAATACAGTACAAAGTGTGATTCAGTGAGTTATATCAGACTGGTTACATAACTTAAATGCTAAAACCTTCAGACAGAATTAAAAAGTTTCCACTTGTTACAGAGGGACATAAAGAATATTGTTCTCCAGAAAACTACACTTAATGATCTTTAATTCTTAATATCAAGAGATTAAAATGATAAAAGCCCTTCACACAATTGTTCATTCTAGTTTGTTTCATCTTGTTCAGCTGCTCTCTCACATATATTTTGGAACGATCTGTGCCAAAACATGTTTGTGATGATGTAAAGACCATAACATTTTCAGTACCTCTTTGCAGGATGTTTGCCTTGACTTCCATTTTCAGAATCTGAAACTTAATTTTTCACTTTTAAAAGGAGTATTTTCTGTAAATGCATTCTAATATCTTCCCCTGTATCCTTGTCCTATCATTGTAACAGAATTTTGGCACATCTACTTTTGACAACCTGACTTTATAGCTGAACCTCAATATGTAACCTAGGAAAAGAAAGCTTAAGGTGATTTTAGGAAAGGTAAGGTTGCCATTTAATATTGACTGGCACTCATTAACACTCCAAAGTATCTCTTGCAAGTTCTTATGCAGAAATTTGTATACCAGATAAGCACATTATTTGTTTATATAATGGCTTGGTCTTCATATTTTTTTATTCAATTTGTGTAAAGTTTTGTTTTGCTTTGTTTTGATGGCTATTGTTTGTGCATCTTTACATTGACTCCTCAGAGGTAGGGTTTTTTACTTTGTTTGGCACATACGTTCATTTATGTGATTCAATTAGGGTGGACATAAGAAATCTTCATTCTGTACGTATGGATTTTTCTTCTTCAAACTTCAAGGCTGTCTTGACCAGCTGCCTCATTTCCTAAGAGTTCTCCTAGGCCAATATTATTGACACTTTCATATTATTCAATACTTCTCTCCTCACAGATGTGTTTAATTATATCATAAGAGCTTTAACCTTTTTTTTTTTCTTTCTTTTTTCCCCCCCTGAACTCTTCCTTCCAGATGCAAATCAAGCCCGATGTGCTACTTAGAACCTCAACTCAAATTATTGTAATTTTCTAGCCTGCTAGAAGCTAGTATAAGGAAGGGCTGATTGCAGAAATTAGGGGTCTTGGTTAGAGGTGGAGGCCACTGCACCATAGTCTCTGGCATGAGTCAGGAAGCAGGAGCTGCAGAAGGGCAGCTGCATTAAGAGGGGAAGGGATTAAATAAATAAACTATTGTGCTCACTGACCACTCCTTTAACTTCTCTTTTAAAAAAAATTAAAAATCAAGTCTGGATTTTTACTCATTAAAAACAGTTTTCTCCTTCATCTCACAAAGGAATGGGACAGAGGAGAAAGAAAACTAATTCACAGAACAATAAACCTTATAAGCCTCTCTAAGAAAAGGCCAGCTGTTAACTCTGACGTCAAAATGCTACTCTAGTGTGGTTTCTCCAGTGGCTTGGGACAGGTATTATGAGAGGGAGTTCCATAAAACATTCTGAATATTTTATACATTTTGATATTACATTATATTACCGCAGACCTTGTTATTTCATGTTTAGAGTGAACTGAATGTTGGTTAATTACCAGCCAGGACTCATGTCCATAAAAATAAGCTGGCTTTAAGTAAGAAAATCTATTTTAAAGAGTAGACATAAAAATTCTAGTCCTGCATAGGCCAACCATATTCCTGATGCTTTCTCCAAATTCCTTCTTTAGCCTTTGATCCTTCTGGAACATTTTAAGAGGTCTGTTATAAGGGATGTTTCTAATTAACCAGAGAGAGAGAGAGAGATTGAGAGAGAGAGAGAGGTAGGTTAAATGGAGGGGTGGAAAAGAAGAACAGGTTGTGGGGAAACTGTAGAGAATTGGAAATCATAGGATTTATCACAATCTAAGACACCTTTGGAAAAAAAAAAATCCATGGATTCTAATCTTGATCATTTTTATTATAAAAACATTTCAACAGAGAAAAAATAATTGTTCTTCAATTTAAAAGAATCTGATGATAACTCGTGATGTGGTGCTCTTACATTTAACATGTTAATTAAAAATTACATAATAAAAATGAAGAGAGAATAAAAATCTACCAAGTTCAGCTTGAAAAGTGGTTGAAAACCTTGGTAGTGGTAGGAGAAGAGTGACCTACTTATGATTCCTAGTTTAAGTAGTCTGACAGACAAACTCAGATTAAGACATCACAGTCTTTCTATCTTGCACGTGAACTAATGACCTCAGGTTCATTGAACTAAAAGGAGTTCAATGTTCCCACAAAAGAAGAGAACTTGTTAGCTGTCTTCACTTCTGAATTTGGATCAGTAATTTTTACTATAGCAGGGTGGATTTTAGATAATGATGATCAAATTACAAACAGCACAGTTGCTAACACCTAAAGGCTTACCAGGCTGTACTCTCTATTGCTTGCATTTTTATGAGTGTTTCGTGGGCTCAGTAGCTAATAATTGTCCTTTAATAGTTTTCAAAACCACACTGACTCTGCACATTTTGCCTTATTACCTCTACCATTTCCTAGGTCCTTCTCATCTGTAACCCTCTCCCTGGCAAGACTTTTAGGGAATTTTAGGCTGCACACTGGTCCCTACATGCCACATTGGTACTCCAAAAGCATAAACAATTTTCTGGAGAAGGAGATGAAAAGGAGTCATGGTTTCCTGGGAAACATTTTGTTAACAAATCTGAATTTTCATCTCAGTATTTCTGAAGACTTACTTGAACCACTGAAAGAGTGAAAAAAGACTGATTGTACCTAACCATGGCAACAATTGCAAAACAGGAGGCATGAAAACAGTCATATCACCTCTAGTACATCCAGGTTATCTAGACCACAGAGGGTACTTCATTGTCTTAGGAGGGCCTTCAATACCCTGGGATATGTATACAACCTGACAGAGTGGTGTTAAAAGCCCATCAAGCATTTTCTTCTATCTAAGAGGATGTCTCTATTCAATTGATTCTGTACTGACTCATGCTCTTAAGTACTGCTAACAACGCAGCCAAAACTTAGTGCTGGTACCACCCTGTAAAACATGAGATCACTTGTGTCTTCTAAGTGAGCTTGTGCTGCTTCTGGTTGCAAGGTTTTCTTCTTTCCAACTGTCTTCTACTCTAGAATATTTCCAACACAGATATCAACAGTCATATTAAACCATGGAGTAATACTGTTATATTTAGTATTGGAAAAACATGGACAGCACTGGAGTAATCTCCATTTGTGATCTAAAACAAGACTTACATGTGTCCAATTTGAACAAAGAGCAGCCTATGCAGAACCCAATGGGAAGATGTGTTCCAGAGGCAATATATTTGCAAAAAGCTAGTCTAAGATTTTAATAAATGAATGGCTAACTGAGACCCCTGTTATCTTAGAAAATGTTAAGAAGCAGATGTTGTGTAATTTGATTTTTTAGATGGAAAAATTTTAAGACAGAAAGAGAAAAGGACTAAACTAAATGACAGCTATAAAATATAGTGGAAAAGAAAATGCAAGACACTAACAAAAGCTTTGAGAAATATACTGATGAACAGAGAAAGTGAAAAGACTGCAATCTTGTCTGTTAAAAACTCTTTGTAGAAAGAACAATATTATAGTGAAAGAAAAGGTTGTTTGAAATCTTTAACTTCAGGTGATAGTCACAAACAGACTTTTTCATATCCTTTTGGGCATGTAAATTAGATACAAAAGAGCTGTTTGCAGTAGAGTAATTTGGTGAAGATCAGTGGGAAAATCTTTGCTGTATTTACTATCCAGATAGAAAATGGAGCTCTAAATTGAGCTTTCTGATCATGAGCTTTTTCTTAAAAGCTCACAAATCAACCCTTTCCCCCTGCCCCCAACTGTTATTTATTAAATAATAAGTATTACAAATAAAGATATCATACAGAGATGTTAAAATACTGATGGCAAATGGTTTTTAGCTGTGCAGATGTGACTGCTTTTAAAACAAGAATTTTCTATGAGAAGCTTGTCTTTGACTGTCTGGGTTGTGGCAAATGTGGTATATGGTCTTTATTCAGCGTGGTCTTATAACATTTAATTACTAAAGGAGACAGGCAAATCTGAGCTATTTATATATTTTATCAGTACAACTGTCATACACTTAAGTATACACAATGCCATCAGACACAAGGAACTTCTGAAATGTATAGCTTTCCCCAGAAACTGCAACACAGTGGGAATTTTATTGCTGATTTGTTAGGATACACACATCCAAAGGGACTTTTGGCCTGCTTCAGAACTGTATATAGAAACCTCTGTTAAAAACCAACACACAAGACTGTATTAGTAAAAGATACTCTATCAGATATTACTGGAAAAAAAATAACTTAAACAGTGCAACTCTCTTTTTGAATGTAAAACTGTATGTTCCTTTTAATATTATTATTATCATTTTGTTACAACAGACGCATCTTTGTTATAAAGATCCAAGAATTGCAACATTGGAAGAGTTAAACACATAAAAATTAGAAGCATTAATCATAATAAGAGAAAAGAGGCAAATTTTGTTTTCAATACAAGAATAATGTATTTTCCTTTTTAATAAAAGAATAACATATTGCTTTTCTGACATTATGATTTTGATTATTATAGAACTGACTTCACTCTTAACTGGCAGTAACTCTAATGCTTGCAGTTCATGATGAAATAAATATTGCATTCATCCTCTCTGAACTGAACTCAGCCCAAAGTCAACACACTTATGCTTCTGTATTTACAGAATTGAGGGTCAGTTTATATTTCCATTCTACCTTTTATTTTTAAAGGTCTTAACTTGGATTTTGATTTTTGTTGTGTTTATTTTAGGCTTTCTATACTTAAAATATTTACTTCATGAAAACCACATGTGTATGCAAAATAAAATATTCATGCCAAAGAAAAATCGTGATCCAACTTTAAAATATATGGGGTTTTAGTGCCTGGAAGGAAAAGGACCAGACACAAAGCTCCCATGACGAATAGCCCTAAATAGATTTGGTCCAAAGGTAACAAACAGTCTGTATTCCCAGAGCTGATTCCTGAGAACCAGGTAATTTTGACAGAACTTCAGGAAAGTAATAGTGATTAGAGGTAATATTCATGCTTGTTCTTGTATGCATGTCCCTACACACATACACAAACTGAGATATACAGATTATATCAGTCTGAGTTACATGTATGCCAAATTAGAGAATCCAAAGTAAATTTTTTTTTTAATACACAACACTGAAAGCACTGCAGTTATCTACATAATAATCTCCATTTATATGACATAACGTCCACTTATTCCCCAACATACTAGCTCATTCCTTAACTCATGCCCAGGGGTATCAGCACAAAGACAGATATTGCAGTTGAACCTGGTGTATAACTAGCAATCCAAACATTATAAGGCAATATCTTATTGCCAAGTTTTGAAGTATAATGCACTGTATGTCATTTGAATGTAAGAATTGCCTTGCCACTCTTGCTGCAGAACCAACGCAGAATTGGTGAATACCAGGAATGCCTGAGGAGACTTAAACAGTTCAACTCCCCTTGATCCATCCTGGCAAAGTATGTCTAAATTTGTATTGGATACACTTCTATACCATGACCATCAACTTAGACCATTAATTTCTAAGGTAATAATATAGCCTTTATTTTTAATTCATTTAATCCATCTGATAATCTTAGAGAGAATATTTCATACTATGTTAGAAGACAGATAGTGTGTGCAATCCAGCTGAGTTGTAAAAATATCACCTATGAGATAATAATTGCAAAAGAGATGTTTATTTCATTATACCAAATGCTCTAGTCTTCTGAATCCATACCTATATTGTCTTAGGACAAGTTTTTCAAATTATTTTAGAAATATGGAAATCTGCTTTTCATAGGATTATCTGTCCCTTAACATTTAAAAAAAAATTTTTCCTTGGTAATTCTTTCCTGAAAAGCTACGCATGAATGCTACTCTGTTGCTCCCCTCCTGGACACAGGACAGAAAATACAATTAAAAGCTTGTGGGTCAAGATAAAGACAGGGAGAGATCCCTCAGCAGTTATTGTCATGGGTAAAACAAATGTGACTAGGGCTAAATTAATTTAATTTATTACCATTTATATCAGAGTAGGGTAATTAGGAATAAAACCAAATTTTAAAAACACTTTCCCCCAACCCCTCCCTTCTCCCCACACTCAACTGCACTCCTGATTGCTCTACCTCCTCCCCTTCAGCAGAACCAGGGCCCAGGGAATGGAAGTTACAGTCAGTTCGACTCTTGTCTCTACCATTCCCTCCTCCCAAGGGACAGGTCTCCTCATACCTTCCCTTACTCCAGTGTGGGGTCCCTCCCACAGGAGACAGTCCTTCTCCAGCTTCTCCAATCTGAGTCGTTCCCACAGGGTGCAGTCCTTCAAGAACAGGCTGCTCCATCACCAGTCCTCCCTGGGGTCAAAAGTCCTGTCAGTAAACCTGTCCTAGTGTGGGCTCCTCTTTCTAGGGGTCTACAGGTCCTGACAGGAGTCTACTCCAGTGAGGGCTTCTCAGAGAGTCACAGCCTTCTTTGGCCATCCACCTTCTACATTGTTGGGTCCTCCAAGGGCTGCAGGTGGATCTCTGCTCCACCGTGGATCTCCATGGGCAGCAGTAGAACAGCCTTCCTCACCATGGTCTTCACAGGAATCTCAGTTCCAGCACCTGGAGCACGTCTTCCTCCACCTTCTCCACTGACCTTGGTGTCTGCAGAGTTATTTCTCTCACATATCATTGCTCTTTCCTCTGATTGCTGTCCACTGACTTTTCCCCCTTCTTAACACGGTTATCCCAGAGATGTGACCACTATTGTTGATGGGCTCACCCTTGGACAGTCCATCTTTGAGGTGGCTGGCAGTGGCTCTTCTGGACATAGGGGTAACTTCTGATAGCTTCTCACTGAAGCCACCCCTGCACTCCCCCCACTACCCAAACCTTGGCACACAAACCCAAGAAAGCAGCCCAAAGATCTGTCTGCTGAACTGGCTGAGGAGCAGAAGTTAGCCAATCTCAATGTTGACAGCACTGGACTGGAGATCTGTAACTATGATTGAGTACCTACTGAATCACTGTCATTTTGATTATCATGCGGCTGGTGGTTGCATATGCAGGAATACACCACTGGTTATTTTTAAGTCTAAAGTCTGAACGATTTTCTTGGTCAGAACAACACAAATATTTTCTAATCCCTTAATTTGGTGCCAAAAGGAAACTGGGGTCTGCATTGACTCCCATGGGTCTTTTCTTGTGTTAGATGATGGAAAGGAAGGAAAGCCAAGTGAAGTTCCGAGCTTCTGAAAGAAAAGTGCTGGAGGTCCAGCAAGCTCAACAAGAATGTATCAGCTGAAAAAAGAAACCAACAAAAACACCATAATATAAAAGGATAATGTTTAGAAGGGTAGAGACAGGAAATTACTTGTGAAAAATGTATAAAACAGAGTGATTTCTTTTTTAAAATGTATGACGCCAATTTAGTGTTTAAAGCTGTTCAATGGCTGGAATACAAACTTCTTGTGAAATATATTATGTGTTTAGAGTCACTTAGTGGTTAGTAAAAAACTCTCCTAATGAAACAATGTATTAATTGCTCAGGGCCACTCAAAGCAAACACACATAAAATATTTAGATGTCTGGAGATGCTCAGCAGCTTGATAACCAACTTTTAATAAAGTCTATTCAGTGTTTAGAGTTGATCAGCAGCTAGGAAAACAACCTATGCTCAGCAGTAGAAATGCAGAGCTAATAAAATACAGAGGTGCTCAGTGGCTGCAGCCAGGTTTTTAAAGCTACACTAAAATTAGAGAGACTAAATTAAGCAATAACAGTAGAGGCACTGGTAGTTCCATAGGATTAATGGCTGGCTGGGATGAGTTGATGGCCTGTGGCTACATTTCAGGTCATTAATCCCAGCTGGTCATTAGTCCCCAGGAAATGCTCAGCATTGAGGTCATTATTACTATTATAGCCAGTTAAAACAAAACAAAACAAAACAAAATCAAAGCAAATAAATGCAACAATCCATCAGCAGCCTTTTATGAATTATGGTGTATATGGATCTATGTAGTGCCTACAGTTATCTTAAAAAGATACATCCATATTTATATTAACAAAGGCTTTCTCTAGAACAATTCCAGTATCTTAGAATTAGTAGGATTATTGGGAAATCTATTTACATTTCTGCTTAGTACATGAATCAAAATCAAAGTTTTGGTGCTCTGAACCTCTTAGCTGATGTTGTCTGATATCCTTGAAGTAAAAAGGAGCACCTCAGTTGGAATACTCAGTGTGGCTTCATTTGGATAAGAAGCTGCAATTGGGAATACTCCCAATATCCTGTGTTCTTCACATACTGACCTACTTTCTTTTTCCTTTTTATGAATAGCAGAGTGGCAGCATTGCATACCATTACACTTTGCATTTTTATAGAAACATGTACCCAGAAGGACACTAAGAACTTCTTACAGATTCTACAAAGATTGTTGGGCTTGCTGTGAAATACAGTTTCCCTTAGGATACTAGCAACTTCTTCTGGGACAGCAATATTACACAGTATTAACTGGAGGAAGTGAAGATAAAATTTAATTGAAACAACAGGGAAAATGTAGGCAGGTAATACATAAATACGTGCTGTAGTTTTGCTATGAGTAACTTCCTCAGGTCAATGTTCAACTTCCTCAGGTCAATGTTCAACTCTGCCTGTCCATCCATGAGCATATCTACCTTGTCATGGCTTCAGCAGTCACCTTATTTTTCTCAGTTTAGTAATTTGAGTAGTCAGTAGCTGGCAGGCATCACATTCCAGAACTAAAAATCATACTTGCAGCCTGCTTCTGATATATAGAGGAGAATTTTACATCTCAGGTCTGGGATATAGCTTTGCAAATCAACAGGAAACACCACGAGTTTTTAATGCTATGATTTATGCTATGGATTATACTCTGGAAGCATTTACCCTTTTCTATTAACCTAAGTTAGTCACCTAAAGCAGAAATGATAGGAGTACTTCCATGAACAGCTTACAACAACAGTAAAGCAAGATAGAAAGGAAAACAGCAGATTGCCCTTTCACAGGAGGAGGAATTCTGTTTTGGATTGGTTTTGTTCTAAGCAGGAACATGTGTTCTGGATTGTCCAAGAGGGCCTCCAGACCAAAGACTGGAAGGACATCTTCCAGCTCTTACAATCAGATATCCAAGAGTCATCTGATCATGCCTATAATGTCTTCAGCTGATCAGCAGTTAAGCCTTTTTCCCCTCCTCACCTCTTTATGGAGATGATCAAAGTGGATTCACACCTCCCAAGACTTCTTCTCTGGGGTGCTGTAATGACTTTTACCCTTCAGGTTAAAATATCAAAGTAAGAAGTCTGAGAACTGAGTATGAATTTATGTGTTTATCTTCAAGGCTCCTGTTTGGCTGCTTAGTTCTCTTGCTGCCTCTACACAAGTGTGCTGGTTTAAAGGTAAACCAGCAGGAGAAATGAACCCAACTCAGAATGAGATTGCAAGTCAGAATAACAATTTAATAAAAAGTTCACCATAAATACACTGATACAGAAGGAAAGTCTGTTTGACCCACAAAACCAGCTGTACAGCCCAGCACTGTGGGACATGAGCAAAATGGACCTTTCCAGCCGCTGTGCTGAGCACCATGTGGCCTCCCTGAGTTCAAAGTTAAAAGAAAGAAGAAACCTGACAGTGAGGAGAATGGTTGCAGTCTGGTTGAGAGTCACAGTCCTGCTGAGGCTCTGGTGTTCCTCTGGATCTCACAAGTGGTGCCCTCCACTCCCAAACCCCCAAGTTTATATACGCTTGGGTTCAGATGGGAATGCCCAGTCCCTCCTCCAGGGTAGGGAGTTTCACAATGGGTGATTTACTCTGTAAGGTGAATTATGGCATATTTTGGGAATCCTTGATGGCAGACATGACCCCTCAGGTGGGTGTGAAGGTACTAATGGCTCCCCAGAGGGCAGTTATCACATCTGAGTCATAGGTGTGAAGACAGGAAAACTTCCTTATGTCACAGAAGTTCCTAAGCATCCAGATTGTAGCCTGAGGGGTTTGGTGTGCCCTGGGCAGCAGCTGCAAATGATCCATTGTTAGCAGTTCATGAGAAAGTGACATAGAGGGTTTAGAATACACAATCCTTGCCACACCCACACAGTAACAAACTGATCCTGGCTACTATAACCAGGACAACAAGACTCTTTGCAGATAAGTTTATTTATCTGCCATTTATATATAACAGAGACCTGAGAGTATCAGCACCATTCACCAGCTGATTGACAGTTCACCAGCACTGTATGGACATCAAAAAAGACTATCATGATATTGTCATCAGAAAAAAGCTAATTTAGTGACATTACAAAATCTTGCTCACATCCCAGAAGAATTGTTACTTTCTTTGAAATACTGTCCTTCAAATTTAC
The DNA here is from genome assembly GCA_013399695.1 of Formicarius rufipectus. Taxonomy (NCBI): domain Eukaryota; kingdom Metazoa; phylum Chordata; class Aves; order Passeriformes; family Formicariidae; genus Formicarius; species Formicarius rufipectus. The sequence goes on along the minus strand of VXAU01003497.1, from coordinate 300,959 downwards.
CTCATGAAAACAATCTGCATTGGAATTTGTGGGCTTTTTCTTTCTGTACCTGAGGTCTTATTAATAGGAAACAAATTAACTAATACACTGCGAACAGATGATGAATAACAGGAGAGCTCTGAGCTAATTTCCCCCACTCAATCATATGCTGATGCCGAATTCCAGCCTGAAAAGACCACCCAGAGGCTTTTTGTCTTTTGAGTAGCAGGTATTCATTTTATTTGAGTTGCAGGGGATAACTCCAACCAAACACACTCCACTGAACTGCTGAGTTTGCAGCCCTTTATGCCCTGTTCTAATTAGAATCTTATACATTATGCATAAGTTAGGTGAGTCCCTTAACTGAGCAACACTGGCTGATATGGTGGTCATTTTTCTTATCTTTCTCCCTGGCTTGGTGGTCTTCTTCATAGGTCATCTTCCTTTGATCTAGTCACCCCTTGTCTTTATGCATGCTCTGTTGTGCTGGTCCATCGAAGAAGCCCCCCCACTGTCAGTCCTCACCCAGTTTCTAGATGATCATTAATGGCCCAGCTCAATTCTGTTTGGCTAAGCTTTGTTAAGGTTCAGCTTCTTGGGTTTACAGTAGTTACTACCCATTATCCTTGGCTCCAAAGTTTAGTGCTCAGAGATCAGGCACTAATCACAAAACACAAACAGAAACGTCAGTACCAACTGCTGAATTTTGAATGTCAGCCTGTCAGAATTACAATCTCAAACCAAAGTTTAGTTTAGAAAAGTCATCTTAACTACATCAGTGCTGCTAAGTTCTTTAGTTTTTTACCTTAGATAAATCCGGTATCTTTTCCCGTCGCTATTGGGTCAGTGTGTAAAATCAAAGTTCAAATGGGAGTAGTGTTTTATACTCAAAATTTTATTATGGTCAGAATGTAATCACATCTTATATATAAAATCTGAATTTATGATTAGGAAGAATAAAATCTTATCACAGCAACCAAAGAATTATTACTAGTTCAGATCTGATTATTGTAAAGAAAGAAAGAAAGGTAAAACAGTACTACTGCACAGGAAAAGTCTCACTAACAACAGCTAATATTGCTGGAGAACAGAAGGAGGCTTTATTGAGGAATGGTGCATGTAGCTGTGTTTGCAAGCTGCAAACTGAGATGCAGATTGTGCGCTGGGTGGGAGCCTGAACAAAGGGCTGGGATCTGCCAACCCTTTGGGTAACAAAGGGCACGAAGGTGGGTGTTGCCAGCCGGGTGAATGGACACTGAGAGACACAGAAGGACCCATGAACTGCCAACCTTTGGAATAACAAACGACACAAAGACCAGTAGCACCAGCTAGTTGGATGGATACTGGGAGACACAGAAGGAACAAAGGATGCGCGCACTTGGACTCTGAGGAAGTGAAAGCTCAGAGGTTCCCTTGTGGAGCTCCTTGGAAGCAGCAGCTCAAGCGGTTTCTTTGTTACTACACCCTGAATAAATTGCTTTATGGAACCAGACATCTGAGACTCTGCTATGGGAAATCTGGTCTGACTGTGAGCGTGGGGTGTGTTGGGAATCAAGCAGGACACCCATGGGTCACTGGAGCCACCAGTTGTGATAGGGCTTCAGTCCCAACAGTTCAAGTCTCTGCCCCCGTGAGTGTGACTGCCAGAGAGTCTTGTGAAAGGTCAAACTGAATTTTCCTCAGTAGCCTGAAGGCTTGAGCAACACCACTTGCTGACACAAGATTTATTTACCAGGTGGGATGGGCATAGCAGATGGCTAGTGGTTTCTGTTCCAAAATCTCTGTTTTGCCATACACACAGTTTGCAGACACACTCACACCAACACAAGTCCCTGCTGCTCTGGTCTAGTCTCAGCCTGCACTGTGGATGTGAGGGCACGCTGGACACTCACTACATTTTGTGTCCAAGTCTTGACAGGTGGCCTGGCTTCCACGAGCTTCCTGGGAGCTACCTTGGGCTCAGCCTTTTGCACAGCACTGGGCATTTGCAGATATGTTCCCCCCCAAGACACCACTCCTAAGTATTTATTGCTTTCTAGGGTAGACAGCATTAGCTGCAAATAGCTTTGTTGATCATGTAAATGCAGGCCAAACTCTTTGACTTTCTCTCTGTTTAAGACTGAATTAGTGGTCATAATCTTGGTTGCTATCACTTTCTAGGCTTTGCCCCAACCAAACATGATACAAGGATATAGCTTGTACAGTTAATCTCTGATAATTACCTGTGATCACTTATTTTTACACTGCCTACCAGAATCATCTAGAGTTGGATCTGTTCAGATACAATCTAGACATTTTGTCAGTTGCTCTCAGGCAGTCCTTGTCCTGTGACAACACATGCTTTTCTCTTTCTCAGTGCTATTTGCTACTTTCTACCACTCCTCTGCTGTCCTTCGAGGGCTTGTATATTGGGGTACAAGCCAATAGCATCTTGAGTCCTGTTCTCAGATGACCAGTGTTGACATTGATGGCTTTTGCTCCCTCCTCTCCTTTATTTATTTATCACTCTATTTATTTATTTATTTGGATTAACTAAAGGTTGGTTTATATGTTTTCTAACATGCTGTTAAATCTTGCTTTTTCTTGGTCTACAGGTGAATATTGCACCTGAATTTATGGTGCATTTTATGGATGTTAAATTCCTAAAATGATACTCCTAAAACTCACTTTGTCAGGCACCATATCTACCTGCATTTCTTTATCAGTCTGGTGGTGAGCTATTTACTTTCTTAGGGTCTGCAGTACCAGTCAGTTTCTAAGTTTTTACTATCCCTTGCCTACTCTTCTGTATCACATCCTGTGTCCTCACCTCTCAAGACATCTGCTGTTGTACCAGGTTTCTTCTCCTCTTCAGTACATTGCTATATTAGAGTCATAAATACCTAATTCACCACAGCATAACTACTTGGTAGTACTTGCCATTACTGGCCACTAGACAAAGTGCTCTTACAGCTAACACACATTTTGTTAAAACAGAGTTGATGGTAGTTAAAGAAAGGTTCAGACAAATCACTCCTGACAAGCCTTGGTCTTGAGGCCTTTCAAACATAGTGAAAAGCTGCGGCTCCTTACTAGCTGAGGCAATGTCTGTACAGGATTACTGGTTTACAGGGCTACTGCAGGAATCCATCTCTCATGTCCCTCAGAGAAGAAACCCTATTTCCTTCCCCGCTTCTATCCCTCTTTCTGCTGTTCTGTGGGTGACGAGAGGGAAAACAAGGTGAATCCATTTTTTTTTTTTGCCTCACTTTTTCATCTACAAAAAACCATGTGTAGTAGTACCTTATGCCAAAACCTTTGCAAACCCTTGAGCTGTTGCATCTTTCAGCTGCAAAGATGAATAATTCTGTCCTAAACTGCACACAAAATTGTAATGACACAAAACATTAATGTTAACTGCTGATGAACCTATTTCATTACTTTTAATAACATTATATCTGTGTTTGTCTGCTCAATGCATTGACAACTTAGTGAAGGAGAATTAATTTCTCATATTATCCACATAAGAAATAATGAAGGAAATCAGTTTCCTCTAGAGTTGCAGGGAAAAGTTTAATTAAATTTGGGTATGGGTCAATTGATTTCAGGTCAGTCACTTGCTTTCTGGCTGACAGTAGGACTTTAGGACTCAGTGATAGGTGCAAAATCATGTAAATCCATGAGTGAAAATACTCATGCCTGAAGCAAGGCTCCAGGACTTTAGAATAGGGATGAAAAGGGAGTAATTCGAAATTAACTGCACAGAAGACTTTTTTGTAAAGTTGTTTTTATTAATCTTATACTCTGGAAGGGCTTCAAATAGCTATGAACATACATGTAACTTGCAAAATGGGATCGTAATACTGATCCCCTGAGAAAAGTATTGCATAATGCAGTCTATCATCCTTGGGATATTCTGGTGTAATGCATAATGAGAAAAGCCAGACATAGACACGTAGTAAAGGAAACCTCTGACTCTTGAGTAAAGATGTTTCTTATTGTGGGTACATAGACTAAAGTGATTAGCAGCTTTAAATACTTACTGCAAATGGAGTCTCTTACACCACACCCTCTATGTTCATGGGGAACATTCAGAGGGCACTGACCACTTAGCAGGACTGAGTAGGGCATACTGGAGTCACATGTAATGAGATTTATTCTCATGGAACCAATCTATTTGAACACTCAGTAATTTAAATAATGGTATTACTAGTATCTTAATGAATCAACCTGTATTGCTGGCTTCTTTAATAAATATTATTTAAAAACTACCTTTGAATCAGAGAGTTCTGAAAAAGCAGATGAAGTGGCTAATCTATTAATTAAATATTGAATTGACAGGAAGGGATAACTGGGAAAAAATGGTTTTTGCATTTTCACTTTAAAATGCATGAAAATCAAACCGATCTATAATAAAATAATTCACTGAAAGATCCAAGGCTCATTTTAAACCTTCCCAATATTGCTAGCTCTAACAAATTAGAGGTGTTTTGGACTAAGATCTTGGAGTTGCTTTTATGTAAAGAAATATAAAATGCACTCAGCAATATATATGTAACTGAATGATAAAGCTTCTTGCTTCCTCTTAAAGGAACAAGGGTTAGGCACTGACTTAAGTGGCTGCAGGATCAAGCTGCAAATCATCTGTGTGACCTTTACTTTATCATGACTCACTTCCCAGTTCAGGGCAAACCCAGAATCTGGCTTGGAGTATTTTTGCTCCTCTAGACAAAGGACACCTCGAAGTCTAAATGCTGACTATTGCCAAGGGGCTGCTGTAGGCTCCAGAACCTGGCAAAGGCAGGAGCGGAGGAGTGAATTTGTGGAGAAATGAGCATATTTGTTAAAACTGTATGAAGCTGTTACTGTTTATTAAATTCAATTTGTCAAAGGTAGAGTATAAATTGCTCTATCAGTGGCTTCTAAATGGCATTGTTCTGTATGGGAAAGGATAAAGAAAGGATAAAGCAAAGTATTTAACTTCAAATGAGCACCTAAATTATGTCATCCCAGAGAGATGGAACTGACACATTCACCAACACATAAATGCAAGTGCTGTGCCTTCTGTGACCTTCTCCCTCTCCTTTCCCCTCCTCACATTTCTGGGGCAACTATGATGTCTGGACAGAAATGCCTATGAATCCTGGGCAGCATATATTGGCAAGAAAGAGCTGAAATTGCTATACAGAGTCGTCATACCCAACTACTGTCAGTAATATTGTTAGTAGTAAATTGCTATGTTGCAAGACACCAGGTAGCAGAGGAAGGTCCTAGCAGGGAGAGATGGATCAGAGATTCAGTAGATTACACCCCACCAAAGAAGGCTATGAATGAAGTCCCAAAGGAGCATGGACAATTTTATAAAATTAGAACAGAGATATTAGTAGCATGGAAAGAGGCTTTTTCAGTGAAATCCTTCACTTTAATGCTAAGCACGTCAGGTGAGAGTCTATGTTGTGCCTCTAGGAGATGCAGCACAGACCTCAAAGCCAAAAGTCAAGAGGGAAAATAATGACTTTATACTACCTCTGTATTCTCATAATTCTAGGCTGTTCCTGCAGAACTAGCCTGAATTTCTGCAGCTATGTGCTGCAGCCATACACCTAGCACATCCATCGTATTCCAGTCTGGATCTGCCCCTTCCTAGCCCCAGAATGAGCAAGAGCTTGGAAGACAAATTATACAAATGTGTTACCTACAAGCAAATTTATCTTGACACAGATATATGCTGTGAAAAGTATTAGTCTAAACGCTTGGAGCTGAGCAAAGCAATAAACAAATAAGAAATCTAAAAAATGTCACAAAACCCTTAATGATGTTTTAGTTATTTGTTTGTTTGTTGTGTGGATTCCTTTTTGTTGTTGTTTGGGGAGAGTTTTTTTGTTTTTTTTTTTTTTCTTTTTTGCTGTGGCTGGTTTCTGAAGTCTTTATTCCTATATGCAAAACTCCTTCAAAGTCTTGAGGTAGTTGGTGTACTCATTCAGTTGATGAGTTATCCCCACGTCAGTATGGTATGTAGCAAAACTCTAAACCTGTGAATTTTATTTAAGAAGGCTTCAAACCTATATTGTGTCTTGTGACTGTCTCAAACATGTGTAATGCTATTATCTTTGTAAATTGAGTATTACATCTCTGTGCATTTTTTTTAAACTTTTAATGAAAAAAAGAACAAAAAACAAACAAACAAAACAAAAACACCCCCCCCCCCAAACTAAAACAAATAGGGAAATGGTTTTCTGCCCTACAATTTTATTAAAAAATTAACATTTCAAGTGTAGCCACATTTTCCAAGTGTCTTAACTCCCACCCCTGTAACATTTTTTTCTGATTAGCCTGCTGTCCTATTTAATCAATAGAGCTACAAAGCCTGCTATCTCTCACTCTATGGTTATCTTTCATTGTACAGTACATAATGCCTCTAGTCCTGCTGATAACAAAGAGCACACAGAGGGAATGTGGCACTGCATGTTTGTTATCTGCCACACAACTAAACACACCTCTTTTTCTCTCTTGACTCTTATCAATGCAAAAAATGCTGAAAACAAATTACTCCTCATGTTAACACTGCACACACCAATTGGAGATTTTTTTACTATTTTATGGCTGTGGTTTGCCAGCGCTACAAAAGCCTGCCAATTTGATACATCACCTCAACAACCTTTAAGAAGGCTGTGCAAAGCAGTACCATTGGCAGCCAGCCTTACACAGATGGAGGGAAAACTCCTGAAGCACAGAGAGTGTAAGGCAGGGAGATTGACCCAAAAGCTGTTCATGGTTGACTCCTGACCAGCAAACAAACAAACAAACAAAAAGTAAAAATGAAAATAAAGTAATCCAGTTCTATTCTTTTTCAAATCCTGCAAAACATGAAAGCTGAGATACTTTGGTCTCTCTTAGCAATAAGAAAGCAGCTAAATTGAACCTTTGCTTCAGTTAGGGGACAATTTAGTGGTTTGCCTTCTTGCAGGTCTACTACATGAAAAGGGTATGAGGGCTTTGCTCAGAAAAAAAAAACCCACAACATTTTTTATGTCTTTTCTGACACAAAACACCCTGATGGATGTGGGTCTGGTCACTCTGATCTTGAGAATTTTAACCAAGATATATTTTGGTGGTGCCTTCAACAGAGATGGAAGAATCTGGTGTTCCTCAGGTAAACAGAGCAATAACTATATATTCAGTTAATATTTGAGATAGAGTAGCAATTTCTCCCTTTGCTCCCAGTTGTTATATGCTGGTTGAGCCTTAAAAAAATCTTAAAATTATGATTGTAATTTTCCACAGTATTTTTCTGTTTGCTTTATTTCAAAAGAACATACTAGAATGGCCTATTAAAAAAACCAAAATGTGAAAACTCCTTATAAAGAAAACAAATAAGTGTTTCCTCTTTTCTGAGGGCATAAGTGTATTGGTTTATGCATATGCAGTATATGTATGTGACAAAATCCTTGTTAACTAAGAATGGCTTGAAGAAAAACACACTGTGCATGTGTATAACTATTCAGCATATTCAACTTTAGAAGTATATATGGAGATCCTATCACGTTTTGTAGAATGAATTTTATCAGAAGTATCAAAACTTTATAGATATATAAGAAATGCAGAAAAATAATTTTGCTTCAGTGCTGTATTTGATTACACTCAAATAATCTCCAAAGCACAGTTATGCTTGTATTGAAATCACTTCAAAATTTGTAATTTTTGACACTGTTGTGAACTTTTAGATAAGAGATGATCCTACAGTTGTGTTTTATGTATTGCTTGATAGCATGACCTTTGATAATGTGTCTCAGCAATGGAATTCAAAGCTTTGCATAGTATTTATGATGTGTTCATAACCCTATTACTTTTAGCTCTAGGCAAACACTACATATCTTCATTCAGATTTTTAAATAAATTTACTTCAAGCATGTTGATATAATGCTTAAGTTTGCTTTCCGCAAATATTCACCAAATGAGAAATACTAGTGTGAAAAACTCAAGATAAGCAAATTTCCTGTCTAATAATCAAACATCTTTTTGAAGCTGGTTTGAATTTTGTTCAAGTTTCTACATTTTGGAGTTCCTTTATGTAGTCTGATGATTAGGTAAAAAAATAAATAATGCAGTCCAAAACTAACATAATATTACTTGATACACTTGACCAGCCAACACTAATATCTGAACATTCATAGGGAACTGAACATTCTGTGAAGAAAAATATTTCTCGAGAATAATTTTGCCATATAATTACTCTTGCTAAAACTGTCCATTGGCTAATTTTCATTTGATTTTTAATTAATACAAGATTAATTAATTTTTATGGCAATTTAAACCCTAAACTACAGAACTAGGTAATTTAAATATCAAAAAATGTGTGCTAAACTACAGGCAGCTCAAGTGTCAGTGACTTATAACTAAAGTTTTCTCAATTGGAAAACTTTATGTATAGTTGGTTGTAACAATGCCAAAATCAAGTCATTAAGTTTAAAATTTTCTACACTGTCTGTAAATGGGCACTGTGAAGAAGTGTGTCTGTGCATGTCTGTGTGTACATAAGCAAATGTGTGTATATTTGTAAATGACTGAAATTAAAGATTCATCACCAAATTAATTTAATTAAGTATGCAAACTCCATTAAAGAATGATTTTATTTAAACATAAGAATAAAGCCAATTGGCAGTCAATTTATCAAACTCCCTTCTGGAAGTATGCACTTAAGTATGCAGATAGTACCAAGTCTGAATGCTTTCATTAAGATATGTCCCTTTCACCTCTTTCTCAATCATACATATATTAAAATATTTTTTAAAATAAAGTAAAAGAAAGAAAAGCAAAGTGAAGAAAAGTGAATATATTTAAATATTTTGGAGGTTGATTCTTAGTTGATGGAAATGGTTTCCCCATTGCTAAATAAAAGCAACATTTTCAGCCAAGTGGTGTGAGTCTGAACTTCAGTAGGGCATGGTGTGTATGAGTTCTGGTGTATTCCCAGAGTTTATCAGAAAAATTATCTCACATGAGTTCCAATAAAAACATCATAACACATATGCAGTTAAGCTATGTTACAAATTTAACATATGAAATATTTCAGAAATGGTTCAGGAGGTTTTATGACTATTTTAATTGATACTGTTATTGCATTTTCTTCTATACTAAAGCTAAATTAACTTGCTGTTAAGAGACAACTACCTAAGCTTCAAAATGATTTCTGATACAGTTCTGAAACTCTAAATGATCTTAAGCAACTTGTCTATAAATCACTATGTTCTGCTCTTGAGGTCTGATATATGCCAGCATATCCAAGCTAGAAACATTTGCTAGCTCCAATGGAAAAAGCTTACCAGCTCTTTTCTCCTGAAAGGAGCATGCTTCTGCATTCTTGAGAATAAGGAGAACCTCAAACATCTCTTTGTTTCAGAACTGAGTATTGCTCATCTTTCTCCTTTTCACAATGTAATTTGGAGAGGAATTTCTAAATTTTTGTGGTGAACAACATAAAAAATTGCTTAGTGTTGTCCTTCCCCCCCCCCTTTTTTTTTTCTTGTGGCAAAAATGTTAAAAAATAGCAGACACTTGACAACTGTCCAGAGGTTAAGAGTGCTGGAATGAATCTTGACAGAGATAGATTAGTAGGCAGAACACAGGTGAGGCAGTCAAATGTGCATGATAAATGCAATTTATTACATGGATCTCCAATTTCATAAATATTAACTCCACCTTTGTGTTAGTCTCTTGTCTGATGTGGTAAACCTGTTCCTGGTATTTTTGTAACAAATGTGACTAATTAATACCGTGTCTCACGACCAAGTAATTCTAGTATTTTTCCCTTACGTTTTAACAAGAAGAAAACAAAATCAGCTTAAGGATTCTGAAACCAGAGAGATATGAAATTAAGCAGAAGGACTTGATCTAGAGTCTGTGCCTTCCATGTAAATGCTCTAAAAAAAATGGACCCATAAACAGACTTATGATGTATTATGGTGTGTGGCATTCCAATATGGGTGAGTTATCAGGCCAGTTAAGTAAATGAATCCAGATAATGAGGCGCGTAAATATGTGCATCTCTGCATGTGTATGCACATGGATATCAGAGGAGGCTTTCTGCTACATCCTTTGGTGAAAACCTAGGATGCTGAATTACATATGCTGCCTCTGTTGTTGACCTGAAAAATGGCTGATTGTCTGTGATACCTTTTTGGGAAATCAGTACCAGTATTGGTATCACCACTTCAAACTGTATTTGAAAACAAGTATCTTGAAAGAAATATAACAAAAATATTTACCCTTTGTTATGTATTACTTAATGGTAAGATAAAATATGTATTGAGTTCAACCAGTACATAGGCTGACTCTTGCTGGAAGTGCCTCACTTAGAATCATAGAAGTTTGAAATAGTTTGAGTTGGAGGAGGCCTTTAAAGGTCATCTAGTCCAACCCCCCAACTAGCCCAATTCACTTCCTAAAAAACAGCCTATCTGCTATTCAGGGAACCAGGCACTTGAAAATTAGACACTGAAAATCTGTTCTGGACTGTCTGAAAAGTCTTGAAAAAAAAAAGAGAGAGAAATCATCATCAGTGGGGAGTGAGAAGGGTAGCAGCAGATGGACATAAACTGTACCACCCCATTCCTTGGGTGATACCTGAATCAATAGTTCAAAAGCATCTCTCTAAGTGTTTTAACCTCCAAATTATCCTGCTTTCTATGATGTGGCAGTACAATGTTGGTAGTAGCTTAGAGACAGTTTTTTTAAGTTTCCTCCAGTATCTGAGGAGAAATTGAAGAGCCAAATCTTCCATGTCTGAAATTGATGTCATGGAAGAACAAGAAAGCAAACCTGAAGGAGATGTAAGGAGGTAAGACACTGTTACAAGGAGTAATGGAGGGAAAAGGAAAGGCTGTGATGACAAGGCACAATTGGGAAGAAGAATGACCAGGTANAAAAAAAAGAAAAAAAGAAAAGGAGTAAGAAAGAAACAAAATAGAACAAAAAGACACATTAGACTATAATACAAACAAACATAGTTTGGCTTTGGGGTTGACATTTGTAAAACTCCCTTTTGGGAAAAGCGTTTTCAAATATAACAGAAAATTATTTCACAGTCTCAAGAACTATTTATATTTTCCCTGCTAGCAATAAATACTTCTGCTTCATAAATATACATCTATTACTTTTGTTTATATTTGTAAGCAAATAGTGTTTTATTTTTATAATAGTACTTAATACTAATATTCCCATCTCAGTTCAAACTTATTGTCTAATTTTCCTCGAGCTCCACTTTTAACATTAGAAATATGTTCATACACTTCACCCTGGACTGTGGTGTATTAACAATACCTAGCTCTGGGTTTCAAAAGACCTTGCAAAACTAAAAGAAGATGCATTTCTCAACCTCTTAAAAATCAAAAGCCATGGAATAGAAAAAAAGAATCACTTTCAGGGATATACCTGTAGGAAGAAACAAATTAGTAGAAGAATAAGCCAGGCTTGTACTCAGAGTTATCTCTTCTTGGCTGCTGTTGATATTCCATGCAAATCTTGTGGTGGAAATACTTTGTTTTTGAAGCCATGCTTGCAGAATGGAAGAAACAATCTAAACACTTAGACAAATCTCAATCACACTTTCCCAGCATGATTTTGCTTTTCAGAGCTAGGCAAAGGAACAAAAGTATATGAAATGAATGGAAAAGACCCACACAGGGAAGACAGACTTCTTTGCCTGTGAATGGTCAACAGTCATAAACAGACTTTAACCTACAGAGACTGCCACTGCTACCAAAGGACATCCTTGAAATAACAAAATAACTAATGCCAGAGGTGGTAGAAAACTGGGCTTCAATAGCTATTGAAGTGCTTTATACAAAGCTGAACACTTCAAAGGAAGGAAATTTTTTCCAAAATATCTTTTTTCCTGGTACCTGGGTCCCTGCAGTGGGAATGTTATACATAAATTCAATTCCCTTCAGTGTGAGAAGTGACAAAGAACTGAAATCTGCCACTTCTCCTCAAGGGCACCCTGATAGGTTTTTCGATGAGGAGAAATGACCATCTCTGACTGAGATTTGAATAAAACACTTTAGTGACTGTTTTGATAGAAGGTCCATGGGGGTATAGGCCCAAGAAAAGAGGCACAGCTGCTGACTGACAGAAGCATTTCTGATATTTTTAGAAAAAGGCTGTTGCCTGCAGATACTGTCATCTGAGAAACATGTTTGGGGCAGTGGCTGGATCAAGGGTCCTGTCCAGATGAGCATTTTCCTCATGGAGCCTGATCTATAAGAAGCTAGAGTTTCCAGAGGTGCTTGAAACCACTTCCCAGCTCCCTGTTTATAAGAGGTCTCACAGGTAGGTGTCTTTTTCTTCATTTTATAGGGGCTTAGCCATAAGTCCCTGGATAACCATGAGTGTCAAAACCAGGTACACTTGGCAATACACAACACACACATACAGAACTACTCCAGGGCCCTGGAGTATGTTAAGGTAAAAAATGAAGTAATGAATAGGTTTTAGGTATATCCAGATATAGATTGTAGCTGAATGAGGGTTTTAAGGATGACAGTTTAGAACATATTGGTTTAAATTCCTTCTTTTTTCCTATAAATGTGATTTCTAACAGGTTGTCTCCTCTGCCATGAATTGTAAAGAATTGCCCAGCTTTATGACTGAGGCTTCTGATGGCAAAGTACCAATGGTTGTTGTAATGCACCAATTCTTTTATGCACCTAGCCCTAGATGTCTAACCTTGAGCAGTCATTTTTAACAATTTTGGCAAGATCTGAAAGATACACTGGCCTTTCCGACACACAAGTACTTTAAATCTAAATTCCCTAAATTCTAAATATAGAATATTACCAACAAAGCTTCATTTTATATTGATTCTCCTTGCTGTTTAACCATTTATCCTGAAACACTCAATGTTTAATTTTATTGGTGATGAGGATTGATGAGGAAGATGAAGAGGGGTATTTTCTTGGGCTTGTTAGTAAGTTTGACCTGTTAGTAAGACTAACAAAAAAAGTTTGAAAGAAATTTCTACTTGAAGGGTCTTAGGATCAGACTGAGAGACTTTTATGTGTTTTCAGTTTATATATGTGAATATATAAAACAACTAGGCTTGTGCCTTACTTTGACATGTTATTGCTTTTCTGGTATTTTTCATTAAGCTTGATGCCAAAAGCTCCTGAGTTGCAGATTACTGGAGGCTGGGGGAGTAACCTATGTGAGCATCTCTATGTGCTTGCCCTCATCTTACACTTTTTACAAAGCACTTAGGGATTTGAGTACTCTTGGAGACAGAATGCTAAATTATTCTGACCTTGTCTCTGACCAGGTACAGCTGTTCTCACGTTCCTTAAAAATGCTGACATTTAGCATTTGAAAGTCATTTTTATAAGGCAGTATTACACTATTTCCTTGTATAAAATGTTAGATCAATATTAAAGTTGTTCCATGCATGATGTAATGGAAATGTCTATTCTGTTGCAGAATGTTTTACAGAAAAGACTGCAGTCTGCTATACTCGAAAACCAGCAGAAACTACATATATTTTCATAGGGACAGTTCATGAGCCCATACCGTCTAACAGATTGGTGCCTTGGAAATAAGTCTTCAGATAATTTGGTGTAGGACACCAGAAAACCAGAAGCAGAGTCCATGTGAGGAAAAGGAGGAAAGAAGGCTTAGGAGACTGGAGGCAGGGAGCCTTAGTGAGAGCAGTCCTCTTGCACTTCCCACATGAAACTGTCTTGGTTTTTATCTATATGAAGCTCAGCGGCTCTTGGATAAAAATTAGGAAAAAAACTTTTTGCATATTAAGGTTCTCAGTTCTCACTAATTTATAAAATATAGTTTAAAAAAATTTAGAGTTTTTTATGTAGATGGCAATGGCCTTAAAATTTAGAAGTAACCACTGATAACATTTTTGTCTTTTTGAAACAGCTTTGATTCTGTCAATATGGAGTGCCATATATGAAGAGAATGTATATTTTAGGAATTGATGGAAATACCTTCTTTTTACTTCATTTATTGCAAAAAAAATTCAGTATGCAATGAAAAAGGTCACCTAATTATAGCAGTTTTTCATTAACTCATCTGATTCTTGCCTGTACATGCACAAGCCATTCATGAGGTGATATAGACTATTTAATATGCCTCAGCTGTAACATCTGTATGCATAGGTTCAGTAATAATGTTCTGCATTTACCTTTATATTTATTGAAAATTCATTTTATTAGGAAAGTCAAACCAACACACAGACTAAAACCACCCACAGGCAGTTTCTTAGGTCTTCCAGACATTTATGCAGGTGTGGAACTTTATGTGTTTGAAATAGCTGATGACATTTTTTCCACCTATTCTTTAAATGAGACATAGCCTTTAAAAAAATAAAGGAAATGCACACAGAAAGTCTGCAATGTTTTCAAACCATAAATAAAAACAATATCTGAAAGAGAACATTCTTGTATTCACTTGTGTTGGATCTGCTTGGGAAGATTTTGGTAGCAGGGGAGTTACGGGTGTGGTTTCTCTGAGAAGTTGCCAGGAGCTTCCACTATGTCTGACAGAGCCAATGTCAGCTGGCTCCAAGATGAGCCTGCTGCTGGCCTAGGCTGAGTCCATCACCAATAGTGGTAGCACCTCTGGGAAATAGTTCAGAAGGGAGAGGGATGAAAAACTGCACAATAACCTGTAACAGGAAAGAGATGTGAGAACAGTGTGAGAAACAGCTCTGCAGACACCAAAGTCAGTGAAGAAGGAGGGGAAGGGGGTATTCCAGGTGCTGGAGTTGAGATTCCCCTGATGAGAGTTCCTGTTGAAGACCATGGTGACAACACTGTCCCGATCCAGCTCGTGGAGACCCACAGTGGGGCAGATGACTACCTGCAGCCACTGGAGCGCTCCACACAGTAGCAGGTGGATGGCCAAAGGAGTCTGTGACCCAGTGGGAAACAAGTGCTTGGAGCAGGCTTCTGGCACAATCTGTGACCCTGTGGAGAGAGAAGTCCACGCTGGAGCAGCTTTGCTGACAGGACTTGTGACCATGTGGGGAGAACCCATGCTGTAGCAACCTGTTCCTGAAGGAATGCACCCCATGGAAAGGACATAGGCTGGAGCAGTTCATGAAAACCATAGTCTCTGGGAAGGGATTCATGTTGGAAATGTTTGTGAAGGACTGCCTCCTGTGGGAGGGGCCAGCATTGGAGCAGCGGAAGAATGCGGGGAGTCTTCGCCCTGAGGACGAAGGAGTGGCAGAGACAAGGTATGGTGAACCTAGGAAACAAGATCATTGTCTCCCTTCAGGACAGAGAAATCCCGTCTCTTGTGGGTGGCCTCTCTATCTGCCTTCTTCAAATTCTGTGAGCTAACACAGAATAAGGTTGATTTTTGGAGTCCTGGACAAGCTGTGCCTCACAAAACCTGCTAGCTCCCAGAGCAAAACTTTCCTTTGATGGATACAATTCTACCTTACCGCTGTTTGCTTTCTCTCCCATGCAAAACTCATCTTTCTAGTCCCCTTTAACTCTGCAGAGATGCATCTTTGCAAATTTTATTTTCTGTTTTCTATCAATAGTGCCTGATCATGCGCTAATTTGGCAGGAGCTAAATGTGATAGGAACCAGTAGGAGAGTAGAGAGAAGTGGAACTTTTAAAGGCCTCAAAAATCCTTAAACTGGAAGCCCAAACTTTTTATATTTAAGCATGGAGGAGATAAAACCCAGGTTATTTAAGGCAGCAGCAAAGATGTTCCACAGAAGTAGCTTCCAATTACTTAGCGAAAATAGGCACAGCATGTAAATAGTCAAGCAGCACCAAACACAGTGTTATGAACATAAGGGAATGCCACTAAAACACGGAAAGCATAACTCAAGTCTTGCAAAGACAAGAAGAGAAAGCTGTAAACCTCTTGGAGTGCTTTTGTGAGACTGTTAGGAGCAAGTAGCACCGCACACATTGCTGCTGCTGCTGCTGGTTCATATGTGCCAGTATGTCAGCAGTTGAATTGCCTGATCCTGTGTCCCTCTTTTGCAGGGGCATCTTTCCCGTGGTCTGTGCTGCCAAACAGCTGTTGGTGCCCGAGTGTGCAACCAGCATCTATAGCACTGTCTTGTATCCAGGCCCAGCATCTCCCAGAGCTGCCTGCCTTTTCAGGTTCTTTTTGTTGCACGTAAATCTTTATTCAGCTGGAGGCTGAGGGCATTAACTCCTGGTTGCAAGTGAGCCAGTGTGGGGCCCAAATGCATTTGCACAGATGAGTGATGTAACCAGTGCACAGACATAGCAGAGAAGCCATTGACAGACGCAGCCAAACTGTTAAACGTCTGCAACATCAGACATGTTCTTTAATTTTGGCAGGATGTGAGTATAAGCTTGCCTTGCTTTAATTTCACTGAATAACTTAAATTTTTTAAATTGAGTCTAATTGAATCATCTGTGGAAAACAGATCTGCAATGTTCAGATTTGGATTTTTTATTCAGATTTGGTCTTCTTATTCCTGTTTACTGGTAACTGGAAGGACACAAAATGTATGATGCCAATCCTTGTAACGATGTCAGTTGTTTGAAGACATACAATGGGAGTTAAGGAGCATCCATATTCTTTTCACTGCAACAAAAAAAACTTACTCTGGGGTCTGAAAGACATCCTTCAAGTGTTAGGTGTGTGTGCATGAAGCCTTGGCTCTTCTTTCTGTCTATTTCTGTCTAACAAAAGATGTTAGATCTCCCTGAATCTTTGACTCTCTTCTATCCTTAGATCACAATTACAAAAAATTATTTTCTACAGAGATGAAAATGAAGGACTTTAAAATTCCTTAAAAAGAAAAATGAATTCAGGAAGGGCTATTTTTAACATGCAAGACACAGATTTTTTTCCACTAGAGATAATTAATCTGTAACTTTTCCCACAAAATAAATGTCCAGAATTAACCCCCACTCCCACCAAAAATAGGACGCTTGTAACAGATGGGAAAAGTCACGAGACTAAATGATTGGTACTTCAGATTAAATGTCTTTTTCATAAAACAGCAAGCAGCATATCTACTTCATAACAGTCGTTACTATATCAAAGTACTCAAAGCGGAATACAATTATATTGAAAAAAATATATACTTTTTCTCCTTATGAAAAGAAAGTTGTCAAAAGGAGGAAAAAAAAAATCTCCCGTGAAGACAGATCCTGATGAGATGTATGATCTTTTTTGTTCTGAAGAGGGGAGGGGAGAAAGAGAATAGAAGAGAGGAAACAGAAAAAGCAGCCCCAGGATAACAAGCTTTGTATGAAGCAGAAAATCATACCCTTTGAGGGTCATTTTCTTTGAGTTGCTGCCTCAGGGAGATAGGAGGCAGAGATTAAACATTGGAGGGAAAGTCCATGTTTGCTTATAAGGCAATGCTCTGCCCTGAAATGCTCTGGAAGAAGAGAGTAATTTCAGTCTTTTGGGGGGTGTGCAGATCCCAGTAAACAGTTTGGATCAAACTGTGCCCTTTAGCTCCATTCCAGTGGCCCGAGGTTGGTGGGGAGAGTGGTGCGATGGGATGCAGGGTAAGCACAGGATACTGAGCATCACTGTGATGCTGAGCGCAGGAGCTGTGCCATTGGGTCTACCAGTGAGGAACACGCCTTCTAAATAGGGATCTGAGCTTCCATCTGTCCTTTCTCGGGGTGGCTGCCAGCGCTCAGCCGTCGGTGAGAGGACAGTTTGCCCACCCGGGAGCGGATTTTGCAAGGGAAGGGAGAGTGTTCCCACTAGGTGGAGCCTGAACCCTTCGGTCCTGCACTCACGCTCCTTCCCCTGTGCCTGCACAGAGGGGTTTTCGCTTTTGTAAGTCCAACTAGAAGGCAGCTAGGCAGAAACCCGAAGGCATTTGAAGTAGGTGGTGCAGGAAGGTCATAAAATGTTTTTGTGTGCGTATGCTTTTTTTTTTTAAATGATTTTTCTATTTTTTATTTTTATTTTGCAGTGATCCCACTTATGCATTAAGCTAGACAATGAAATCATCACATCCATCCATATGCTCCCTAATGCATTGAATACCAGTATATACATGCTTTAAATCAGGTTACACTTAAATTACTGCTGGTTCCTAAAAAAACCCCAAAAATATGTGGAAGCTATGGCATTATTTGAACTGTTCAACTCCTGGGCATGAGGGTTGCTGCTTCAAAGTGTGCATACAGGAACTGAGGAGAAAATGTTGCAAGATTCCCCTGGGGTTAAACTACCCTGATGTTGTATAAGTGGAATTGTATATCCTTCATGTGGGATTGGAGGGGAAAAAAAAAACAAGGAAAAAAAAAGTAGATGGAAGGCAACTGCAAGGGCCTGCAAATGTAGGTTTAAATAATCAGGTGTGAATAATCAGGCTGCAGCTCATTCTTATGCCAAAGTTGGTAGGTCAGACCCAGCACTTTGGCTGACTCTGAATGGATTAGCTGGCAGCTGCTGAAAACCCTGCCCAACAGTTTCATTTCATGGCCTTTCTGGAAGAGACACTTTCTTTGCTTAGCACAGGAGTTCTTCTCCCCAGTGTGTTCTGAGTCAGGAGTGGCAGGTCTGGCTGGACAATCATTGTGTAGCGTAGTAGCCTTTTAGGTTTCAACCTTTTCTTCTTCATAGGGTCAAAGATAAACCTCTTAGATGCTTTGAAAAGCATGACCCCTGTCTCTGGAAATAACTGAGGTGTCCAGCCTGCATCAAAGAAACCTTTCCTTCAAAAACGTTGTCAAAACTGAGATGTTTTAAAAAGCTTTTGGCTCTGATGAAAGCCGAATGATGAAATCAGTATGTATTTGATGGGAAGTGTTCCAGCCAGCTCCAATAAGGAGCACTACTCAGTATTTTAATGACAACCTTCAATAGCAAAACTCTATTTTGGCTCCTTTATGTTCCTACCACTGTACTACCGGGGCAATCTCCCAGTCTTTAATGTATTTTTTGCTCACAGTATACCTGAAAAATGCTATTGTCCTCACTTTACAGATGAGAAATGGAAGCACAGGAAGGTGAAACAACTTACTGAAGATTGTACAGTCAAGTTTGCAATAGAGAAGAAAGTCATTCCCCTTGTCCTAAATCATAAGCTAGTGTTGTGAGTTGGGGTAGCTAGTGTCATTTTCCTCTATGACCCTGATCTGCTCTATCCAAAATTTGAGAGTATGCGTAACTAGACAGATCATTTGTCACCTACATAATAAGCGTAAAAGAGAGATCATTTGTAGGTGAGGTCTCTGGGATGCCCTGCCAGTTGTTGGGCTGCTCATGAAGAGTTGCTGTGTATTTACAGAAAACAAAAAATCCCCACCTTTCCCCACCCCACCAGACTTTCTGCTCTCTACACTCTGTATTTTTGGGACTTGCATACTGCAGATGCTTCCTGTTAATTTCCTCTTCAATTTTCTGTGAAGTTTTAATCACATGGGAAAACCTCTCCAAAAAGAATAAAAATGACAGAGACAGCCAGACAATATTTGGTTCACTAGAGAAAAATAACATTTTTTTACAGGAAGTAGTAGAAGCAGCAGAAGCTATACCTAATCAGAAAACAAAATCATATTTGCTTATATTGTTTGAAATCCATGAATGCCTAATTTGGTACCTCTACTTGAGATTGAAGACCATGAGTCTTTTATAAGTGACTGTGCTGATATATTCTGCTAGTTCTCAATTTTAAAGCAGTGTGACAGGTTTTCAAAGGGAGAAAGATAAATACAATTATCAAGTGAGAAACACAGTCCATAATTCAGAAGACATTGAGGATGCAGGTAAAGAGTGGCAACAGGCCAAGTGAACATTGTCAGGTATGAATTTATTCTTGAAATAAAATATAAAAATTATGGCAAGGTGTTATGTATGTTCCCATATTCTTTGTTTCTATGAACTCCTCTTCAGTATTGTAAGCTGCATTAACAACATTTTCCAATTTCTTATTTATTCTCTTGTCAGAAAGTGACACAGAATAATCTCTGTACAGTTTTATGATTTGATTTTGCTTTTGTTTCCTCTGTCCTATTTTATGCTTGAGTATACAAGACTGGATATGATTATTTATGTAAAAAATTCACTGAGGGGTAGCATCTTGGTTTCATCTCAGGAGAAAATAATTGTTCTAGTTTAGGTGCAGAACTACTGGCACCTAACTGTGCTATGTCCCTTCATTTGTAAATAGTGTCATTCATTAAACAGTGCAAAATTGCCTTTATACAAAATCCTAGGCATAGAGGAGAAAGAAGACTCTCATGTAGCTGGTATCTGTCTTCTGTCTTAAGCAAAGAGAATGAGCAGGGTTATATACCTTGGTGAGTTTTGAAGGAAGTAAAGTAGCTCCCTTGGTACTCACTGAAATCCTCAGGTATATTCTGACATTTTCTGGTGTCCACAAAGTCACAGATCCCCATGGTCAGATCTGAGTCTGATAGGATGAGTACAGTCTTCTGGGCAATTTCTTAAGGATGGTAGTATGTAAGGGTCTAAAAGTAGTCCCAGCTGTGAGCTGATTATGGTCTATGAAGATCCAGGTTTTACCTGGGCTAGAGAACCACCTGCAGTCCATTCCAGTCTGAATTTCGCCATGACCCTATGATGATCTGGGGATCCCAGGGTCATAAAGGAGGAACATTTTTTAAGGACTTCCATTCTTTTCTGTGTTCTCCATTGCCCAAACAACTGATGGTTTTGTGCAGGCATGGAAAGTGCTTGAAGATCATGTAGTTTGTTACTGATGTGAAGGAGATATATCATGAAGTCATCCATACACTGCTGGAATCCTAGTTAATCTCCTACTATCTTTTTACGTAGGTTCAGATAAAGTTTGAATAATTTGAATGAAAAGATTCAAAAGGGTTTTGAAATGGAGCTGCAACTTCTGCAAAGATGACCTTGAGACACACAACAGAATTTTTCTTCAGCTGTGGGGAGAGACTGTATCTTTTAAATGTTAGTACTATGGTGGTCCTTAGTGACATGGCTTAGAGGTGCACCTGACAGTGCCAGGTTAATGGTTGGATGCAATGACCTTAAATATCTTTTCCAACCTTAATGATCATATGATTCTACTGGTTTACTAAAGCAGATACTAGTTTTGGTGTATGAAATCCTATGATAGGCAAGCATTAATTATTTTATCTAGTTCTATTACTTTACCTCTGCTTTTTCTTAAGCCTTGGGAGTATATTTTAATGTAAATATTTGATATTAGTGAGGAAGCCAAAAGTAATTCATGGCCTAAGAACATCCTTCATCACTTATTTCTTTTTGTCAGAAAAAACAATTCTCTGTCACTGGAAGCTTGCACGAGGAATTTCCCTGCAGGCCTAAGTTTCCACTACTTGGACCATCAAAATGCTGAACTTGCAGTCTGAAGAGAGAATTTTCTTCCCAGAGTATGAAAGTCATCTTGAGGTGGTTTTGTCCTGGGGTGTTTTTGGGTTTTTTCCCCTTTAAATCTGTATCTATAGTATCATACACACCTTTCTCCTTGCTTCTCCATTCTCATGAATCAGCTTCTAAAAGGGTTCTGATGCACTTCTTTGGTGTGTATGCAGGAGTAACAATGTGTGAATGGCTCAGCTGTCGGCAAGTGTAGCCAAATAGTGTTTGTAAATATTCCTGTCAATAAAGCTTACTGCTCTTCAACATCTTTTTCATGTGTCTGTACAACTTTGGGGTGTGGTATTCTACTAGTGAATATATTTGAAAGTAGGCTTATCAGGAAAATTAAGTAACTTGCTCCAGAAATGTTTGTAAAAATTTATTTTCTCAGAATAGTATTTTAAAATATTTTTCTCTTTTGGTGCTGCAGTATTCACTGAATATAGGCTGAAATTTTGCAAATCGTGTCAGGGTAAGAAAATGGGATTCTTCTCTTTTTTAGAGTGCAGGTCACCCAGTTCTGGAATAGAAATTGTGTTGTGTTATTCACAGGAACAGTCACAAATAACAAGGGCTCATTCACCAGTTTGTGAATAAACCTGAGGCTAAAATATAGTCATGCATTCATTAAACAGTACAAAAATATCACAACATATCTATGGGTAATTTACTGCTAAACTTCTCAGATAATTAATTTGTAAAAATAAATTTGATTAGCTTTGATCTGTGTGCTAAGTATCCATCATTAAAATGTCAGTGTTTTATTTTTTTGTGGATTGTTTTCGAATATCACCATTACCATTATCTAGAATCCATTGTTTAGCCAGATCAATTATGTTACCACTAATCCATTGCCTAGACAGATGCCTTCCATTCTCTGAGCCACAGATTATTTAGGTGCGAGTTTCTCTTGAAAAAATCTGATAGATAAATTGTGAAGTCAGGCTATATTATTTTACTGTAAGTTGTGAAAGATTTTCCATCTGCACAATGTCTTTTGGTAAATTCTTCTGTTAGAAATACTTGTGGCTTTACATAAGTAGAAGTATGGAAACTCATTTCAAATGGCAGTCAAAATTCCAGAGGAAAATTTAAGTCTAGGAATAGTCAGATCCAAATTTTTCCTTAAAAATATTTTTTAATTGAATGATAAGTGTTCTATAATGAAAAATGTATCTTACATGAAGTATGTTCATGAAATACAAGATGTTACAAATCAGAGTAGTAAATCTATAATTTAGAATTATTTTTGTTGAAAATATTATTCCAGGTTTCTTAACAAAATAGTGTGAAAACAAGGGGGAAAAAACCCAAATCAAAACAACAAAGCCTTGTTTAAAAACTGTTTTCTCTGGGACAGAAAAAGAATATTTTTTCTATTAAGCTTATTTAAGGAGTATAGATTTATTTCAAGTCCTCATTTTGCACAGACTCTTGCTGCTTTTAAAGATGTCCCCTCTACAGTTGGGAAATGCTCTGTCCTTTTAGAAAGCTTTTGAAAATTTATCCGAAAAGATTTCCTAGTAGCCTTGCTATTTGACATGAAGTACTTCAGGACTGCAGTTGTGAAACAAAAAATTGTTGTGCAGCAGGATGGGGAAACTGGCTTCTATTTTTAAAATGAAATAAATTCATGGTCTCCTACCTCAGCATTTTGTTAGGGTGATGCAGTGCCCCTAAAGTTACATTTCAGTGTTTACCTAGAGTCTCAGGAAGCATGTACATGTATGGCAGTGTGAGATTTTCATGCTTTTTAAAACCCACCATTCTTTCACAGCCCCATAATTCAAGCCTAATGTTGCAATAATGTCAGAACGCAGTGTGACAGCAACAAATGACTCCCTGACTGTGGCACTTGCTGCTGTATGGGGGAGGTTGGGGGAGGACTCCTAACTCAAAAAGACGTTTCTCGTCATATTTTCTGGCAGTCATCAAGGGCATGTCTTTCATGAGGAGCAACTGAGGAATTCACAGAATCCAACTGTCATGTGCCTGTGGTGTTCATGAGCAGGTTTGCAGTGGGGATGAATTAAGAGGAGAGTTTCCACCATGAGGATGCAGGCAAGCAGAAGGCCATGCCCTCTCCTCTCATGTCACTGTTATGGCCTTGGTCTAAAGGGACATTTTGACTTTCCACAGAAGGCTCAGGCAGTCCTCTTAGTCAGAGGGGCCTTGGAAACCAGCACTTCCCATGTTTTACGTCCCCTGGGTCTATATCTGCCCCTGAAGCTCTACTCTTTCCTCCCTCCTAGCCAAAGTGCCAGAAGACAGTGTCTCTGGCCTTCTTGGGAGGGAAAGAAAGGGTCAGGAGGAACATTGATAGCTCCCTGCCAAGTCAGAGGGACATTTGAGGCCCCATGCTTTGGTTCCCAGGCAGGAGGAGAATGAAGCATGCTCTCTCACACATCACTCTTGCAGAGTGGGAAGTGAAGGACTGATGACAGAACAGTCCCTTCCTACAAGTCAAGAGGGCCATGAACCCAACACAACTCTCACAGAAAAAGTATTAAAAACAAGTCAGGGAAAAGGTTTCCTAGTATTTGGCCTGCAGAACAGAAAATAGCATTATTGCTGAAGCAGGAGCAAGTATGAAATCCTGGAAAATATTCATAAACATAATATATTTTTATTAAAAGTTTTAGTTTCTACTGAAGCTTCCATGACCTAGGGCTCTATTATCATACAACACTGTAAACTCTGTTGAAGCCAACAGTGTCATCAGAACAGAAAAAATTAAGTAGATAATTACCCACTGATGTGGTCTAATGAATGCTCAACTGCATTTGTTATATTGTACAATATATTCTTCAGACTTGTTGGACATCTTACTTGAAACTAGAGGTTTCTTTTGGTATAGTATGTCTCATAGTATGTCTTTTGGTACAAATTTTCTGCAAATTCCAATGCCATTTCACTGCTGTGACTGCAAACAAAATTCCACAAAATTTGAAACTCTTGAGAGAGTAGAGCAATATCATGGCACATATTTTATGAATGAGGATACTGAGACACAAGCTGGTGAAGGAACTTAACCTGATAATTTCGAAAGTCAGAGACAGCGACCTGAATAATACCACAGGCCCCATAGTTTTATTATTCTCCTCTGTTAAAACAGCCTCAGATAAAAAGTGCTTGATTGGGAAAGTTATATGCTGTTGCACTTGGCTATAAGATTATAATGCTTTTCTGATGCATGATTTCCTTAAAATAAAATATGTTTGATTCAAATAAAGAAAGATTATATATTAACTAATCTAGAAGACTTATTACATGAGAATGGAGATCTTACCCAGGCATCTCTATATATTATGGTAATTTGTATGCCACATACCCTATGGGAACCCTACTTTTCTCTTTCTACTGGTGAAATTCCAATGAGAAGGTGAACTGTAAAATGGTGTGGTTTGAATTTAGGTCTTCCTGGGAGACAAATAACTTGGTTTGCTGTATCCAACTGAAGTATTCCATCCTATTTTACATCAGCTTAGCTATAAGAAGGGATAGACGGAAATTTTGAGTCAGTCCTTTTCCGGCGGTGAAGGGCATCAGTCGTGGACCTGCTGTCTCTTCAGGGAGAGCTGCATATCTCTCTCTGGGAAGTAAACCTTGTTTACTTGTTCTTTATTTGTGTGTGTGCATATAGTAATATTAAGTTCCTTTTTTTTCTCTGTATATATATATATATATATATACATATATATATATATATTTGTATAAATTCATACTGTTTCAGTAGTATTAGAATCCCCTTTTCATCTAGTGTGGGTTTTCCCTGCCCCCGTTTTTCTCCTTGCAGGTGGGAGGATGGGGGGAAGCTGTTGTTTTGGGGCCTCTGGATATTTGCCTTCAGCCAGGGATAAACTACCACATTATTTTTGGTGCTGAAACCCAGGAACAGTACCAGGTCTGGGAACACCACCAAGGAGAGGTGTGTTTATATAAACATATCTTTTATTTGGGAACACACTAACATAAACATATAACATGGACTTCTCTGTATATGAAGGCTACCACTTTTTTCCTTACCTGGATGAGTTAGTAACAAAGACACCTAGGATCATTTATAACCCTTACTTAAGTTGTTTGGTGACAGTGTTGTTATTGGTTAATGCTCTCAAAACAGTGCTAGGATTTGGAAGGGTGGTGTTATATTGATCGCCTTGGGGCCAAAATTATTGAACTTCGAGGGAAATCACTGGGACTCTGGGACATGCCCTAAAGAGGCCAGTTCCTGGATGGCAGGGAATGTGGATGAATTTGAGCAAGTTTTTAGGGCAATTAACAGCTCCCATCAGTTGGGATTTTACCCCAGACCAAGTGCTCAGTCCTCACAAACTGAAGAGTCAGTTAATGGAGGGGTATTTAACTTATGCTGATCCAAATCAGCAAGTCTTTGCTTTGAACTGGGGTCTGGCTTGTGCTTATAGAATTTCAGATGAATACTCTCAAAAGATTAAGGCTGAGATGGAGACTCACACTATGCCATCTGAAACTGGAATGGCCCCTCCTGGTTTTACGGAGATTGGAACTCAAACTGAACCACCTCAGGTAACCATTGCTCCTGTAGTGAAAAGGAAGTCACAGTTAGAGATACCCTCAAACATAACCCAATAATCAGCAAGAGAGAATGAAGGAGACCAAAGCAGATCAGATGATGATGGAGCAGGGTCCAGTAGGCTCAGTACTGATATGGGAACTGGTACTTCACCTAAGAAGATAAGACAAGAAACTGAAGTGCTGCGATCTTTCATGCCAGCAGAACTTTGAGACTTGCATTAGGATTACAGTTGCCAGCCTGGTGAACGAATTCTCACTTGGCTGCTCTGATGCAGAGACAATGGGGCTAGAGGTCACATGTTGGAAGGTAATGAAGCAGAGCAACTTGGAGCCGTTGCCAGAGATCGTGAAATAGAGAAAGCAATTGCAGAAGATAAATCCATATGCAATCTTTGGATTCAACCTGTCACAAGTGTGAGAGAAAAGTACCCATACAGATCAAACGTGTTCTAGACTGTACTAGATCTAAACAAAAATTTTTTTCCTTCAACTAAGAGAATTTTTTTGTTTGGAAGATAGCCCTTCTAAAGCAAAGCAAAGAGAAGCAGTGGTGAGGTGGGAAAGCTGTTCATCTCTAAGATCAATCAGGTCAAGAATGTAGTAACTTAAATTTGGCAAGTTAGGCAAAATATTGGTGATTTCAGTGTCTCCACACTCAGTAAAAATGGTTTGCAGTTCCTACAGAAGGAAAGATGAATGAAGATAAACTCCTGCAATGTTTTAGTAGTTTATTGCACTAGGTGAGTCGTGTGGAATGATTAGTTGCTGCGTCCAGCTGTCAAGTGTCTGTCTTTGACTTAGTCTCTTCGTCACAATGTCAAAATATCTCTTGCATAGATAGACTGATGGGGGAGAGATTACAAACATGGGCACAGCATGGCACTGGGTAATGCTGTTTTCATCCCCAGCTGGGATCTCTGCATGGAAAGGGACTAGGCTGCACCAGCTGAATGCCACATGCAAAGTCTATGTCTGCATCATGCTGTTTCATGACAGATATGAGGTCAACAAGCACTGGTGAAATTTCTTAAATCACACTGATTCCTGTAAAGACAATGACAAAAGTCATGTTGACTTCAAGAGAAATGCATTCAGACCATAGGTCAGGGTCACAAAAAGGCCTGGACAGAGCTGGAAGAGAAACTCTCAGATTTCTATTACTACCATCTTCCCGTTATGAACTGAAGTTCCTCTTTCTAACATTTTTGTTTTTGTTAAATTTTCCTGAAGTTTTTAGGACAGTTTATTTATGGCCCCAGTTTTGCCTGAGTAATTTATGTACTTGCCCACAGAAAGGAAAATTTTCTACCTGCATGATGTGATCAACTTCATAAACTGAAATTGTAACAGGGACCTTCTAGGGAGCAGGGGAAAGTAGGAGGGGATGAGGTTCTTTGTTCCTGTAGAACAACTGAATGAAATTGTAGTTTTTATTGCATTTCATTTTCAGCCCTTATCTTTCTATGGCCCCTGTCTCCTCACTTTTATAAACTGGACCATTTTTGTTCTAAACCCTTAAATGGACCTTTTAACCAGACCTGCTTTACTTTACAAACTGCACAGCATTCTTCTTGAATCCAGTTTATAAACATTCCCTGGGCACTCAGAGAACAAATGACTACATGTTAGGAAATACATTATAGAATATTTTATTTCCTGTAGCTTAATGGAAATTTAGGCTGGTGTCCTAGGAAGAATTTACTTGATTGTCTGAAGAGTCTTTTCACCACAGAGGGTAATAAGTTGAGCATCAGCCTGGAGTGTACTTTGCATTGCAGGATGCTTTGGTTGCTAATCACTGAGGAATATAAGCCTGGATTGGAGTGGATGTGAAACATGTGCATTCTTCATGGGAGTGTGGATGTGTCCACTGGTGTGAAGCTGTGATTTGATGTGATCGTGCTTTTACAGGGCAGGTCCGATAGTGTGCTGACTAATGACCGGCTAAAGCAGGTGTTGGTGTCAGCCGGGGCTGTGGCTGTTTAGCTCAGAAAGTGTGAGGCTCCCATTTCAGAAGAGTGATTCTGTAATATGCAGAAAACGTTCTGCCTCATGAGAGGTAGAGGGGGAGAACTAAATTTTGAGGCTGCAAATACAATAACCTCTTGTTTTCTCCAGTGAGCCACCATCCTTTGTGTGTGCTGCAAAGTGTTTTACAGATGACAATAACCTTACATTCTGGCACACCTCTTAAACCTTCTTAACTGTATCATGGTTGTTTAGTCATTGTACTTGGACCACATCAGGAATTTTCTTATTAAATGACTTGTCACTAGAAAAATGCTGATTCTTTGATATAAAGTGTTTTGTGAGAGAATGTCAATGCTGTGAACTACTGCCAAGACACAGAAAGCCTTTAACAGAAATTCACTTGCTGGGCAGATTCCTTGTTACTTCATCTGCTGCATGGCTAAAAGAAGAAGATCCATAAAGAAAACTATTATCTTGAATACTTATTCTTACTGCTTTGAGATATTCTTGCTGGAAGACAGAATTAGCCCAAAGGGAACTTATACAGAAAAAAGTACTTTTTAACCTAACATTTTAATGTCTTGCAATAGATAACAGTTTAAAATGCATTAGCATAAACAATTTTTCGCTTGCATATAAACACAGTAGTGAAAAACAGCATTTGTAAAGTATTAACTAAAAGTACTGCTAAATTAAACTCTAATATTAGCCTATAAGTGTCTAAATGTTCTGGCATCAATGAGGCTTATGTCCAACTCCCTAGATCTGAGTGATTTCTGAACATCTTGTTGCAATGTCTGTCCAAGTTTATTACTCCTCTGCCTTTCTTCATATGATGATTTCCTTGCTTGGTCACAATGTTGGAATGTCAAAGAGTGTGACAGTTCTCTCCAGTAAGGACATTTGTTTTTCACATTCTTCTGAGTGAGAACCTGAGCTACTTTATTTACTCTTCAGAGATTGAATATTCTGAACCTGAATGTTCAGGCTTGCATTCACAGCTGAAATTACTGTATGGTCAGACATACATGGTTAAATCTCTAGGGCTGTGCCATGACTTGTATCTATTGGACTTTATCAATCAACTACTTTTAAACTTGCAATTGCACAATAATTAATTTGCTGTTTCTTAAAACCTTTATTCTGCTGTTTTGTGTTTCTACCTGAAACACATGCCTATCTTTTGTTAAGAATATTTGCTTGAACTGTCACATGAAGTCAAACTTGCAGGGCCCTGGCTGCCCTGGAAAAGAGCAACAATAATTTAGCTAGGGACTGAGCATTTCCTGAAACATGAGAGCTCAAATGTCTCCTGTTATCAGCTTTATCAAGCTCAGAGGAATATGTTGTCTTCACTGATTTATGCAGGGTTGTATTGCAGTAGGTGTACTTCAGTGACAAAGTTAACCTGGTCCTAAACTTTTGTACTAATTTCTAGTGTACCTGTATAGAAAAGAAGCATTAGAATTTATATTTTCTAGGCTTTTCTTTAATAAAAGCTTTACAAAGGGCACTTATCAGTGGTTACAACAGCTTGTTATGATACAGATCCTTTTATTTTGGAAACATTACATTATGTTGAGACTTCAATGTACTTGAAAAAAAACAAAACAAGGTGCATGGTGATAGTGAGGCACAGGAAAGTGGTACGGCCTATAAAAGAACCTGTCTAGGGCAATCCTAGCAAACCTCAGTAGGGATTGTTTTGCCTTTCCACACTTTGTTCTTCCCTCAGTGTGCTTCTGTTCCCATTCCCCCTCCCTCACACCTTCACTGACAATTGCCTGACACCAATTTGATTCAAAGAACTGAATGGGTGAAAACACTTTGTAGTCTTGGCAGGTATACTTTTATGGCTCCAGTGCCTGTGAGAAGGCTAAGTCAGAGCAAGAGCAAGGCAGGAACACATGGCAGAAGGAGGGATAAAGCAGGAAGGGTTTACCTACAGATGTTTTGGACAATTTTCCTGACTCATGGACCACTTGGTTGTGGCCCATTAGACATTGCATTGATAGTCAGGTTTGGGACAGACATCTCACTACCAGGTTTCCCAGGAGAGTCCTTGATCCCTTTACCATCCACAGAGGTTTGATGTCTGTACACTCTAACTAGCAAACTCAAGTAATTGCTCAGGAAAGATGGCAGTGGTGCCTGGCACCAGTTCAGTTAATTCATATCACTTCCCACAAGCTGCTGACTCAAGAGACATCTGGGAAAGATGGTTATTGAGAAGGGCCTACAGGAACACTGCCATATATTCTTTTAGCACCACAACTACGTCTGTACTAGCTAACTCACTGAGATCACGGTGCAGACCCAAAGGCTATCCACATACTTTTCCAAACTGTTACATTTCTTGCACATTCTTGCCCCAGTTTTCTCCTGACCAGCTGGTACTCTCCTAGAAAACACCTGGTTGCAGTTCAAGGTCAGCATAGTCTGTGCACCAGCTACGCACTGGCATTCTCAGTGTGTGGTGAGGACAAGCCTGATGTTTTTGCAGGTTAGCTGCACCATGACAGTTTTCATAACTACAGAAGGGAACGTGGCCAGTTTTAATCACAGGTGCAGCCCCTCTGTTCTTGGGGAAAGAAATCAGTATGCCCATGAAGATACCTTGGCTGGCAGAGGCAAAATGAACTCACTGCTTCTGGGAAGTGCCAGAGCTGTCGTCTGTGCTCAGGCCGATGTCTCTGCTGCTGGCTCTCCAGCAGGAGAGGGGTTACACAGCCCTCCTCTACCTCTGTGATGAGTGATATGCCTTGCTAATAGCACTTTCTCCTGCCATAATTTTAAAAGGCTTTTCTTTTTTCCCTTCTTCACTCTGTCTAATATAAAGTCAAATATTTTTCATGGTGATGATTGATGCATGACTAAGCAGGTTAGATCTCTCTGTATGAGAAATCACCAACCTATTCCAGTTGCTTAATACTATGACAAGACAGCACAAACCTTTTTCTGTCTATAAGCCTATTTATGCCATTAAAAATACAACTGGTCTTGGAAGGCTGCTTAAATCTAAGTACTGACAAGCATAACTATTTTATTGATGAGTTTTAATTTTTAAAAAATAATACTTTATAGTAGTTTTTCATGTCCTTCAATTTTTGCATATTTTTTGGGCAGAGTCAACTGAAGTAAGAAAACCCTGTTTTTGGATATTCTTACAAAGGAATTTCCTTTGGGTATTTCTGTTAGAAAATTACTGGACTTAAAGTTTTCTCCAGCTCTAATGTGTACTTATTGTTACGATTTTCGCTTGGAATTCAATATACATTACTCCATGCTATTATCCATTGCTTTGCTACAAAATTCCTTTAGAGGAAAAAGATTTATTTTTAATTGGTTAATTTATCAGTGCTAGTGGAAGAAAATTTACCAAAGGACCTTGTGGACTCACATCTCAATATTACGTACTTTCCTTACCTTTGATTCTTCAGTATCAAGTGAGAAAGCCTACACAGCATGTATAGAACTGTGTGAGTCCATAATGTGTTAAGCAGAAAGAAGACAAAGAAACTGTTCTTGTTATGTAGTAATGCAGCCCAGAGTCTGTCACCTGTTCTCTGTTTGAATATGCAAATGCATTTTGCTATCTGAGAAATCCTTTTTTTTCTTTTCATTGGTATTACTTATGAAATAATGTAGACTGGCTAAAATCACCAGAATGATCTAAAACTGCTCATGGTCAAGTCCCACACTGTGTTGTGCAGTCATTTGTGGCTTCCCATAAAAACTATATCCAGTTATCAGATTCTCTGACCAAGGTATTAGGGCTGGGCTTACAAATATCTTGTTACATTAACAATGAAAATAGTAATTTATTTTTTGGGCAGATTTTAATTGAAAATTGCCCAGAGCAGAATTCTAAGAGTCATCTCAGAATTCTAGCAGTAAGTATACATTAGAACTGGAAAAAAAATGAAGTGTAGTTTTTTTTTACCAGAAACACAGGAAGATCATTCTTTGCAAAAATATCCAAATCCAGTGTTTCCATTCTTCAATCAACTTTCCCCAGCAAATATACAAAATTTGGAAACATGCAAAACTACGGTATTTTTTCAAAAAATTAAAATTTACCTATAAATTAGTCATGCTGCTCAATACTTATATTTAGGTGGCATCCCAAGACCTGGTCCAGTTCTTGTAGGGCATCAGATCCTGGTTCTCAAAAATTTCCTCCTGAAAATCTGAGGGCTGGAATGGATGACCATATCCCTTTCCTTGTCCTTCATTTGATGCTGGTTGCGTATGAATGGGCCTTAACACCCTGGTTCTTTGGATCTTTTTCTGTGTGTCCATGGACTATGTAGGCACCTTCTTTTTTCCTCCTTCTTTCTGGGCTGCCATAGATTTAAGCACATATGGCCACAGCAG
This sequence comes from Formicarius rufipectus, assembly GCA_013399695.1. Lineage (NCBI taxonomy): Eukaryota > Metazoa > Chordata > Aves > Passeriformes > Formicariidae > Formicarius > Formicarius rufipectus. The sequence continues at coordinate 268,747 of VXAU01003497.1, read as the reverse complement.
TAAGGTTCATAATGAAAGGTTGATATGAGAGGTTTATGGAAAGAATGAAGGTGTGTAAGCACTTGATTATTCTGGATGTGGAAAGGTAGTGTTTGCTGCTTTGTGGTAGGTGATGCGAATGAGAATTGCACCAGTTCAGTGGTTGATTCAGATGACTCAGGATTCCAATTACAGGATGAAGATTTCAACACTGGGTTCAAATTTTATTTTTTTTTTCTTTTTCCCCTGTTGCATTGCTAAAGCCACAGATGCTCTGTTTTAGTGAAAGATGTTGTAACTGGGTACTAGAGACTGATGTGAAGGAAAAGAGGGTATGCTTTGGAACATTCTGAGGTGATTCTGACAGTTAAATTCTCAAACATTATAGCAAGTTTTCCTTTTGTCCTTGGTGACAAATACATGGCAAGACCACTAGGGATTCTTTTCTATTCCTTGCAACAAAATATTGTGTCCCTAAGAATCTGATCTCTTCAACGAGGTTTCATACCATTAACTATTATTTTAAACATTTCAAAAAAACCTTCTGGCTCCAGTATAAGTCCCCTTTACAAATAACAAAGAATGGACTGTATGATATACACGCAGTTTGGTCCTCCCTCTGCCCCCATTTGGGTACCCACCAAACAAGAATTTAATCTCTGATTCTTTCAGTTTCCACTTCTGTGAAACATGGATATCTATTAGAGTGAGCATTAGCAAATATTATTTTTCCCTGCTAGGTATAGATCAGTTCTTTTTCTTCCTTTTTATTGACTTTTTTTTTCCCTAGTAGTGGGTGCTTTATTTTTCTTGGAAAAGTGCCTCAAATAAATGTGGATATTATGTCTTCTTTGATATTTTCCAGTCCTTCTAATAACATCTGTGAATAGTATTCAGTTGCTGCCATCAACAGAGCTGTTAAGTAAGATTAGATTTAACATGAAGTTATGAAACCTTTGGATTCAACAAAAATATGACCCTCTCTTTCACGGGTTTATATTTTAGTTAGAGATGGCTGATTAAAGGACAGCATCCGAAAAAATACTTTACGTAAATGAAGGCTGGATAATATTGAGTAACTGTGCATTGCTATTGTTCCTGTTATTTAAGGAACAGAATATAACCTTTTCCTGTTTGCATTGCCGCAATAACAGAAACAACATAGAAGCACATTAGCTATCATGTATAATAGAACTTCTTTTCTATTAGAGAGTTTTGGGGTTACAAGTGGCCAAGTGCTTGATTTTGATTTTATTTTTTACAATTTATAGATGTAAATAGGAAAAGTACATATTTCTTGCAGAGGTAGTGCTGTGATTTTTAAAAAACGCTTCCTTGTAGTATATAAGTGATAAAGACTACGATCTCTCCCCTGTGAAAGATAAAGATGTTTACAGTATATTTAAATTTTAGCACATTTTAAAAAGGAAAAACAGGACTTTCACAGGGACTTGGCATTGCCCCAAATCCACTGAAACCAGTAAGATTTTTAATGATGATGTCAATCAAATAAACCTAAAGTTAGGAGAAAGCTTAGTGCTTTAGATAGTTCATAACTTTCATAACAACTGTGTAACAGTTGTAATAATTAAATGTATGGATACTTCCTCTACACCTCCCATGTCCTTTCAAAAAGATTGAAAGGATCAGAAAACAAAATTTAACTTATAAACCAATTTGTATGCAATAAATTAAATGAAGACCAACAGCTAAAAAGAAAGGAAAACCAGGTGAGAGTGACAAGGTGCTCAAACATCAGCAGAACAAATTCTCTCAGTCCTTTTATAAGTAGTGGTTGTGGTGTGAGATTGCTCCTCCTTCCTCAGAAGCCCGGTGAGTGTTTATGGATTATTTCAAGAGGAATGGGGAGCATTTGTATATACATAGGAATTACACCTGCCATGAATTCAGTCACAAGACCTGAATGTGAAACATGACTGGATTTATGTACCTCCACAGGCAGGGCTCTTCTCTTTGGCCAAGTCTACCCTACAACATCTCAGAGTAGGGTTAGAACCCTGCATACACAATTCCTTGGTCTTTATGAGAGAGAAAATCACAGATGACAGGCTAAAGGAAAGCAGTGGTGATTGCCAGCATATTTTCCTATCTTGGTTACAGAAATGGCAGAAATAGCATGTGTGTAAGTGTATAGAGCTTTTTAGAACATTTCTGAGTTGCTTTTAGTCAAATAAGATAAAATTCTGCCTATTTTCAATAAGAATAGAAACTGTGCTGCTGGAAACCAGATTCTGCATTTGATTTCCTCTATTACTTCATGTGGTAGCCTTAATTTCTATGTGATTGCATGTGACAGCACTGGCTCTAAGGAGAAAAGAATGAGAGTATGCAACAAGGAGAATGAAAACTCAAAGGCAGTCTCTCTTTACAAAAAGAAAAAGGAGATTTCTGGAGTTGTAGAAAAACCTGTGTTTTCTTCTATTTATGATGTGAAGCCTGTAGCCTTTTCTCACCAGGAGGACAATTCTTGAGAAACTTCATCTAAGTGAAGTGTGATTTATCAAAAAAAGTATATATCTCAGAAGTGGATTGCCCTCTAAAACAGCTCCTTGGGGACTGCAGAGTAGTGTCATTTCACAGGGCACCTCCATACCTTCCTTGTTCCTCTTAAAGTTTTCAGTGATTTGAGTAAGTCAGTTTTTCCCCAGCCTCCTGGTAAAACTATTCCTTGCTGTACCCCTCTCTTGTGTAGTCTCCAGCGATGTCTATAATTTGTAACACTGCTGATGTGACAATGCATATACCTCTAGCATATGTTAACTATTTTTATTGACTGATCTTCCAGCAGCCCAGCTACATGTAGCTTATAGCATTTATTTACCATGGGATTTCCTTTTTAAAAAATTGTTTGGACTAATTCTTTGTGACTAGTCAGCACTATTTTTTTAGCAGTAGAACAATGTGACCATATACACATTTATTTTCTTAATCATAGTTGTCTTCTTTTCATTTTTTTCTAGAGCAGTTTTAATTCAGCTGAATTTGCTTTTTCCCCCAATTTGTTACTGATAGACTGCTTTCTGTGTGGTGACTGCAAAAATTCTTTTGGAAAGCTACCTGATTTCTCTCTAGAGCCTGATATAAAGTCTTCAAAGTAAGATTAAGAGCTGTTTTTCATTTATTTATTTATAAACAGTGTCTTCAAGAAGGGGAGATGGGTCTTTTATTACATAGACCCTGAAGTTCTAGTTCAAATCTTCTGAAGATGCAGGCTTATTGCATTGTTTATTCAATAGAAACAGAATTTTTCAATTAGTTCTAGAGGGATCATCTGCTAGAGAGTTCACAAATCAGCAAAGCTGCAGTCTGTTAGTGTGTTTATCACTGCTGGTCTTATTGACTGATTACTGATTTTATATTTCAATAAGTAGTGCATAGTAATCTGGAAAGGAGAGGATTATTTGTGACCACAAGTGTTGGAAGTGGTGTGGAAAACTACTCTGGAACAAGTGTAGGAAATACTGATTAACTATTGCTGTCTATCATTCATCTACAATCAAACTCAGCAAATACATCTCCTGAAAGTCTTCACATGTTTGATCTGAAACTCATTATATTTAATAAAAACTTTTCCTGATAGCTACAAAAAGGACAGAGATTTGAAGTTATGTTAGTCTGAGGTAGAATGAAGTCTTATTTTTGGATCAGATCTTCAAAATGCAGCTGATGAGGATTTGCAAGGCCATTCATAGTTATCAAGTGTTTAGCTCTTTCATCTAGAAGTCTTGGAATTGTCTGTCAATTGGAATAAGTAATGTCATGCTGCCTCTGAGGCAGGGAAGAAATACTCCTCAGGGGCAGTGTCTCAGGGATGCCACTCCCATTTTGTGGCATAACTTGTCAAGATTCAGTTTGTGTTGCTGATAGTTCAGCAACTGCATTAGGGCATCTGAACATGATCAGCAGAATCAGAAATAAAATGCTGATCCCCTCATTCTTAGTTATATCACAAATAAAAGACCAAGGCTTGTGTGACGTTTATTACCTTCTTCTTTTTTTTTTTTTTTTTTTGTTAAGACTTCCAAAGTACTTGATATCACAAATACTGTCTGGTTTAAAAGATTAAACCAAATAATTTTAGTTTTAAGTTATTGATATTTTCTTCATTTTCATCTCCACTATAATGAAAGGACTGTATGGTATGGGAATATATTACCATAACAGAGGGGTTTACATCTTTTAGAGCTGGCCTGTAAATATTTTTGGATTGCTGGCAAAAATGAAATACACAGATAACATATAGGCTTAATACAGTGGCTGTAGAAATCATCAGGCTTACTGACAACACGTTTGACCAGAGAGCAAGCTCTGCCTAAGGAAACTATAAAACCAAATAAGCAAAAAATTTGGAAGTGCTTCTGAGAATTGCAAGAAAGAAACATAAAATGTAGTATATTAAAAGTGAGGCCAGAAGCAGTGCAAGCTTACTGTTTATATTTTTAAAACTGAGATGGTAAATAAGTAACTACTGAGGGTGGATAGTGCTGTTCTGAGCCTCAAAACAGTGAACTCTTTTCTGTTGTTGTTGGGGTTTTTTTGTTTGTTTGTTTTATTAAGAAAGATGTTTTGTTGAAAGTTACAAGAACCCCAACCAAACGTCAAATCCAAATGTTATATCAACAGAAAAGCATTTAAAAGAGTGAAATAATCACATTTCCTTTAGGCAATTTTGGGAGGTGTCTGTCTTCCCAATTTTTTTGCCATTCAGAATAGGACAAAACTGGAGCAAATGTAAACAACCAAACTCAAATCGAATAATTTTGAAGTAGTTGAAAGGAAAATTCCTCTTGGGCCCTAAACCCCATGTTTGACCCATAAACAGACACACAGTTTAGAGCTTTCAGACTAAGTTTAACTAAAAAAATTGCAGTGCCTTGAAGATTCTGAGAATTGATAAAAAGAAAGGTCCTTCTTAAAACAACACTATGTAGGTCATTTGTGTACTAGTATATATTACCTTTTCCTAGCTGATAAAATTAAACTGTTCCATTTGCTATATTTATACGGTGATATTTATCAAAAAAGGTGATAAAGATAAGGTAATAAAACTTGAATAGAGTACATGTTTTACACTAAATGTTATTAAGTGCCCAAGAAGTAATGCTATCTTTATTTATTGTAATGACTGAGAGAGAATGAAAGATTTTACAATTATTTTGACCATCACACTTAATTGAAATGAGAATGTGTAAATTTTCTGGAAGAGTAAAGCAGATGGTGGTACTATAATATAGTTGCAATTTAGTCTGTGTTAGTTCCTCTTTATAACCTGAATCTCCACCTCATTACCTAACATTAATGAATTCATGCCACGCGAGGTTCGACTAAGGGAAACAACAAAGAAATAGATGCACAAACTAAAAAAGCAATGAAATTATTATCTGAAGAAAAAACTTACATGATTCACCACATCAGTAACAGTACAGGAATAATTGGTTGTATGGATCACTGCTCCTGCTGTGATGTATCAGAAATCACTGGATCAGTCTCGTATGCACATGTCCCTGGAGGGAGCGTGACTAGGAGAGCAATTGCTTTCCTGCAAAAAAAACCCAAAACCCCTTGAGAACATTTGTCTCGATCCACTGACAGTTTCATAAGTAATGTCATGTCTACAAAACACATAGATTAAAATAGTTCATTTTTAGACTACATTCAGCTATTCTATTACTGTATCCAGTCTATGCAATTCTGCTAATTTTAGCAATGCAGGCCATAGTTATGGTAGACACTAAAACCTAAAAATGGAAATACAAAAAGAGGGTGAGAAACTGTGAGTGGGGCTGATCTTGGAAATAACTCTATTTTCTTTCAATTTTACTGTTTTTAGTAGTCTTCTGATTTGATCATCAGCCTACTTACTGAAGTTATAAGGATAAATCCAGACTTGGACTTCTTAACTTAGATGCTATATGTGAAGGCTGTAAATATGAAATGACATCTCAAGCCCACTGGAACGTGTCTGGGTTTTCATGTGGGAATATGATGCTTTAGCTCCTAAAGAAAACTAGAGCTGAGAATGACCCTTCCAAAGTCTTTCATCATCAAAGTGTAGTATTGACAAATACTCCTTCCCTCACCAGAGCCACTACCTTCTACCTTACAGGGCACACTCAGAACCCCTCGGCTGTCAGAGGCCTTTTTGGTCTTCTAAAGTTACAAGGTTTGCATTGAGAATGCTTGACTGTAATTTGCTCTTACAAATCTTGGGTCTGTTAGAAACTGGAGTTGAAAGGCTAGTTCCACGTGCCTGCAAATAGAGAAAGAAATAGGTCAGAATAAGCAGAAGGGGTTAGTTTTCACCAAGTCAGGGCAAGGTGCTCACTTCCACTTCACAAGTCTCCCATGAACTGGAGGAAACAGTTTTTGCTTATAAGTAATGTGAGAAAGGGGTCCGAGTGCTTTGTTACAATAGCCATTTAGTCAAAGTAGCAGAATGCAGTCAAATCATTAATCCTTATGAATTTTTTTTAAAACCACTGACTGACTCATTAGTAACTTATGCAGAACTTGTGTGAGTTTTTGTCAGACTTTTCTTACCAGAGGTGTAAAACCCCATTAAAATTATTAGCTGAGGCTGTGATTTAGACTTTTGTTACACTACTCTCTGCTTATTGCCCAGTGGGAACCCCATTCTAGTGAGTGTGCAATGTAAAAATATTAGTCAGATAAACACAATTTCATGTTAACAGTATTCTTTCCGAGGTCCATAAATATCTATAGATTAAAATGTCGTGTAAGCATTGTTTAATATGTGAACTACACAGGTACTGGCTATTTTAGCATAAATCTAAAAATAGTTCTAATAGTATCATGATAAGGCATACAGAGAAACCTAAAGAATTTTCTGAGTTTTCCTTTGTACTTTATTTTGTGTAAAAGGGTGCAATATAAGTATTGTGTACAATCTAAGTGATAGTAAAGACTGGCAGTAAAAGCTACTGCTGTATTTAAAACCTGGCAATTAGTTCAACAAGTGATTTTTTTGTTTGTTTTTAACAAGCATATGATAAAGAAATGAGCAATGGAAGAGGTTCGTGAGATAGAAGGTATGATCTAAAGTGAATGATCAGTCAAGGCTGTCAAAATTTAAAGTAATATGTTTCTCCTTTGCTGTTGGTATTTGTGTTCTGATTTAGAAATAATGGTCATTTTTCTCTCCACCTCCCTGCCAAACTAGAGCAGGACATAGAAATTGTTATGTTGCCCTATATATATATATATATAACAGCTACATAGAAAATCCAAGAGTTGATTTTTACGATATAGCATTCATTTTGATGTAGAAAACATCTTTATCTCTCTATCAGTAAAGTCACCACTTTCCTGTCCCCATTCACTCAGATCTGTGTCAGTTACTTCATATGAAAGTCAGGATGCATTTTAAATTCATTGTGTCATGCACGGATACCTGAGGTACTACAGTAGTCCCATGGTCTTATAAGGTGGGCACACTAGCATGCCTTATACCAACGTGGTTTTAGAGAGGAGTGATCGCCTTTTAGTTCCACAGTCATAACTTTTTCTGATTTACATTCAGGTCTTGTTCACACTTCCTTCAGAAGCACTGCATAATTTAGTGTCGGGAAGAAAACACCAGGCTAGGTATGTGGTAAAAGCCTGGTTGGTATAAGCTATTTTTTATCTGCCTAGAAGAAGATAGAGATACAAAGAGGATGTGATAGGAACGTGCTTATACCTTGCCATTCATTTGATTTTTCTCATAATGAATGTGTTCTTTCCTTATGACCCCTGCAAAATAGTATTACCATTAGATGGTAAGTGAACAGACCTCTCTAAAAATATAGCACTTTAAGAAATTGCTTAGCAATGACTGCATGCAACCATCAGGAAAAAACACTGATGAGGATGACAATTTCAATACCAAATGTGAAAGTATTAAAATAATCTGAGGATTGACTGAAAAAGAAAAGCCTGATTAAATTTTCTTGATAGCTTCTGAGGCAGAAAAGAAGCCAGATATCTCAGTGTCTATATTTATTACTGGAACTTCTGTTCATTCTTCTTGGCTACAGTAATAGAGGGGGGGATGCTATCTCATCTTGGGAACTGAAAGATATTGTCACTGTTCAGTCATTGAGTCTAAATTTCTGTTTTTAAGAGAGTGTTCTCAACCTTTCCCCAAAACTAAAAATAAACCTGCCAAGTATTTCCCTCCTCTTTGCAGGGATTAGAATTACTGAAATACCATAAAAGGTAATTTTTAGTATTCTGAAGTTTAGGCCAAACAGTGGTAAAGGAGATCAAGGAGTGTGTAAACCTGATTACTAGAAGAAAAATAAGTGGAAGCATTCAGATAAGCATTCACATTATATTTTAATTTTGATTAGAACAAGCTTTTTAAGGTTTCACTTATTTTGACTTTCCATCAAACATAGTTTAACAGCCATCTCAAATTTTATCTGCTAATATGTGATGGTTTTTCCTTTCACTTTTATGGTTTCACCAAATCTTTTACACGAGCCAAAACTGAACGACTAGAGGATGGATGAGAAGCAAATCTTACATTTCATCTTTAAAAAGCTTTTATTGAAGGTGGTGGTAAATCAAATGGGAAATCCAGTAAATTATCTAAATAACTGCTAGATATCTGCTCAAATATCTTGTTTTCTATGGAATAAAACTTAAGTAGAAATCTAAGCCACATAAGGTAGGACTCCATTCTGTGACATTTAGGCACACTGCAGATACTAATTTGAGGCTGATGTTCTGTGAATATTAGATATTTACTTTAATAATCTTAATTTTAAGACGATTCCTAACCTAAACTAGTAACAAGCTAATACATGTCTGAAGAAGTTTTAGTGTGATCTCTACATGCTAAAAAGAGCTTGCAGTGACTAGATAAGACATAGGTGAGACACCACTGTAAATATCTGCAATTGATAACATTGATCTTTCTTGGGATACCTATTTGCCATGTGTCTGTTGCAAACTTCAAATATCTCAGGACTCTGTCAACAGCTTAACGCAGGTGCCATTTTGTTATCACTATAGTGAAAATTATAACCACATCCATGGTAGCATTTTTGTCATTATCCAGTTAGGAGATATGATATTTAGAGACATTTTTATACTGACAAAATCAGCAACTATATTCAGAATTTTAGCTTTTTATGCATGTATTCAGCCTCAAATGAAGGACAAAATATCGCTTATGCTGTTAGATGCATGTCTGCTAGGAAGAATGTCCAATTCATTGAGAGGCCTCTTTTAATGGAGACAAGAGCTGAGAGGGAGATGATAATGTTTTCTCTACAATGTCATGACTGTTTTGGACTCTGAAAATATTCTGTCTAATGTTGTTTGATTCCTGTTTGCTGAAGGAAAACAGAAAAAAACAAGAGATATTATCAGGTCTGGGAAGCAGTGTGAATGAAATTCAGGAGGAAGAATATCCTTCTGGAAAAGTTTTGTGGAAAGGTTTTGCAGAAAAGTTTCTTAAAGCATGTAAAACTGAAAAGAAAGTGAAATAGCACTGTGCCTCTGGGAAAAAAAACTAAAAAAAACCTTTCTGGTTGTCTCTCTTAATGCTGTTAGTCTCACGCTTTTGAATGTTGCTGTAATTTAATTATGGCATGATTGAATTTATGGAGTGGCAGGATTTTAAATTTTTAAAATGTAGAAATACACCAAATTGTGAATAAAGTGGATAGAGTCATATTTGATCTTTTCAGCTGCTATTTGGATTACCATAAGATGATGCTAAATGTGCTGGGGCTATTTTCTAACACAAAGGTCAGTTGCATGGAGCTTTTTGTACAAAGCCACTCTCTTTACAAAACAAATGGCTACATAAAACCTGCCTGTTGGATGTGATATCCAATGCCGGGATTTTTCCCTTAGCTGTGTGTACAGTCCTTGCTGACTTAAACTAACACTATGCCAAACAATACGATCAAATGGCACAGCCACTTAGGTGCCAGTATCTTGCATGGAGCTCATTACTTTTTACCACTTATTATTTTCAAATGTATACTACTATCATCATGAAGGGATGTTTCTGGACTTGAAGATTTTGCAGACAGCAATAATGGTAACTCTTTCATACTTTTATAGATGGCAATGTTTCAACAGCTCAGGAAAGTTATGTACCTAAATGGACAATGCACATGGGATCTTCCTCACAGTCCCATGTGTGCAGAATTTCAGGCTTTTT